>JBBDGP010003507.1:0-262500 GCA_037952835.1 Lithobates septentrionalis
AACTGATTACTAAGACACAATAAAACACCCAGCCTCTAGTCACTGTCTAGCAAAGTGTGAGTAAAAACGATCATACACACTATTATCTCATTGTACAATCTCTTCCAGATCCACCAACAACTATGCAGGAGAATTCATAAATGAAATACAACGTATACAGCTCTATGGGAGGACAGCAATGTGATAGTGACACAGGAATTCACAAAGCTGCAATGCGTAACAGTGGTGTCATCATCTCACCTATGGACCTCTTCTCATAGAGGAGTACACGCAGCTGTCCCATGCTGGCCTCAGGCTCCATCAGGTAAGCAGGTGGGCCTGGACCATCCATAAAATGTATTAGGGTGAAAAAAACCTTGAGCCTTTAGGACCACTTTAATCAATGCCCTGCTGCTATACACTGCCCCGCCCAGACCCACCGATCCCTGCCCCGCCCCATCCCACCGATCCCTGCCCCGCCAAGACCCACCGATCCCTGCCCCGCCAAGACCCACCGATCCCTGCCCCGCCAAGACCCACCGATCCCTGCCCCGCCAAGACCCACCGATCCCTGCCCCGCCAAGACCCACCGATCCCTGCCCCGCCAAGACCCACCGATCCCTGCCCCGCCAAGACCCACCGATCCCTGCCCCGCCAAGACCCACCGATCCCTGCCCCGCCAAGACCCACCGATCCCTGCCCCGCCAAGACCCACCGATCCCTGCCCCGCCGATCCCTGCCCCGCCCCGACCTGTCCCACCGATCCCTGCCCCGCCCCATCCCACCAATCCCCGCCCCACCGATCACTATCTGAGTCGAGTTCCGAAAGGTATTCTTGCTCCCACCACATAATGACACCACCCAGGAGGAGCTATGTGAAATGGAGTGTGTCCCTCCCACCACAGAGTGACTCCACCCAGGAGGATCTACACGACATGGAGTGCATCCTTCCCATTACAGGACTGCACAGACAGGGGAGCTATGCAACATGGAGTCTGCGCCTCCCATCATAAGGTGACAGACTGGGGGGGGGGGGGGAAATACCTTCTCTGTAAGATTTGCCTTCCATTTGCATCTGTATAAAATAGTCCACCTGTCTGCAAATTTGTGTCAAAGCGGCTAATGACTTCCTTCCCCTCATCATCCCTGAAATGAGAAAAGAATATTAAAATCACTTAATAGGCTTACTGAATGAAACAATACAAAGGACAGTGATAATATGCAACATGCATCAATCTAGTACAACTATGCCAGCAATCTCCTCTACCATTAAATGCCATCTGTGGTTACCATGGGTTACTTTAATTTTCACCGTACTGTTAAATATATGGCAGTTTCTATTAGAAGCTGCAGCAAGTCAAAAAGGTAGCCCACCTCATTTCTTGGATGGAAGTGGTCCAGCATCATCTAGCTCTTTCCTCCCCAGCCTGACTGTCCCTTGCCCACCCCTTTCATCCATTGGAATGCAGTTCTTTCAATCTTGGAGGCATAAAATCACAAGTGGGCATTACCTAGGGGGGGGTCTATATACAAATATAGCCAGCCTAAGGACACGCACTCCTCCAGACCATCACCTACCCATCAGACATTTGATATCTGCATAACTCCTCCCAAGAGACAGCCCACTGTTTACATAGGGGCTCTTCAGAGGAATACCAAGGCAGGGTACCGTGATATTGTCAAGAAGCTATGAACAGCTCCCTGCTGACCCCTGCCATCAGCCATGATCTGCCTGCATTTTATAGAGGAGCACACAGACCCAGTGATGATGGCAATATATCTAAAATAAAATGAATATGAATATTGGAACATTACACTTCGGTTAAATACTCCTCTAAAATTTCAATACTACCCCGCTGCCAGAATACATTGATCTGTGCTGCAGGCTATAGCTGGCAGCACTGATCGATCCGGAAAACCCAACAGGCTGGTTGTATAGAAGTCAATCGTTCCCTACTGAACCAGGCCAATTTCTATCCATATATGGTCGGCTTTAGGTTAACTTACCCCCATATTAACTAAAAACAAACAAACTCTGTAGGTGACCGACCCTGTAATTGATTCAGTCTCAGCAGTCGCTTAGTAAGCATTTTTTGCTAAATCACTAATCACTATGGCACAAATCTACAATCTATTGATGAAATAATGAAAATATAGCTTGGCAGACATGTAGATATATGAGAGTTGGATTAAAATTCCTTCTAGATGAACTATATAATCATAAGCCGTTTCATGAACACACACACACACACACACACACACACACACACACACACACACAAATAGGTTTTCGATTTTAAACACAATGAACAACTTACTCTATTGGAATAGGTCCCACCGTCCATTCCAGCTCCACATATCTCTGATCAGAGTACAGACGGACCACCTGAGAGCACCACGACGAGAAGTTCTGATACACCTCCTGCACCAGGGAATTCTGCAGAAGGAGTGAGACTATTTTTAACTTTCAAAAGTTTTTTTATTTGGCAAGGTCAAACATTACATGTATAAAGTAGTCTTTCACATACTTGTAAACATTTAGATAGTATTACAGTACATATATCAGTGTCATATTCGGAAGGCACTTATGTGACAGTACAAGGTAAATTAAATAAGAATGTTATCAGCACCATTTTAAAAAGGTACATATATGTATTATAACAGGTTGCATATTGTTTATGTGCAAGTTGTGGGTTCCTGTAGCCATTTGTCCCATATTTTACTGTATTTATTTGGACAACCTCTATGAATATAAAGGATTTTTTTATATTGAAGGGTCGTGTTTATATCTCTTTTCCAATCTGTGAAATTGGGGGGTTCGGGTCTCATCCATTTCCTAGCGATCAGTTTTCTAGCTGAGAATAGTGTTTCTTGAAGGAATATTTGCGTAAATTTATCCAATACATTTGGAAATATACCTAAAAAGACATTGTTTTGGGTCGAGGGTTAGTGGAGACCCCATGACATCATAGAGGAAGGTGACTATTTGCTTCCAATATTCTTGTATTTTGAGACAAGACCATATACAAAAGGTGGAAGAATGTGCCAGTTTCATTGCCGCACATTGGGAGTGAGACAATTTAAATATTGGGATTAATCTAACAAAAAAAAAAAAAAAAAAAAAAAAAAAGGGACCAGAAAAGACAGAAGCAGATTCCTCCTCTTATTCTCTCAGTGCAGTATCGTAAGAATAAACGAACAGAGACTATGGGGTTGATTTACTAAAGGCAAAATAGACTGTGCACTTTGCAAAGTGCAGTTGCTCCAAAGCTTTACTTTGCAAAAAATACCCAATCAGGTGCAAGGAAAAAAATAAAACATTTTTGCTTGCACATGATTGGATAATGGAAGTCAGCAGAGCTTCCCCTCATTTACTAAGCTCTGGAGCAACTGTACTTTGAAAAGTGCAAAGTCTATTTGCCTTCAGTAAATCAACTCCTATGAGTTAGGAACAATAGTCATCCTATGGAAGGTTTCATAAAAATCAGCCCATACCAGACAAGACCATGCTGGTGGCATCCAGGACTGGCAGCTGTGACGTTACCGGGTTGGGACAGCAGAGGACATAGCGGGATGTGTTCAGGGCATGCATGCTTCTTCAGGCCATGTCTACTGAGGCTTATATAGGCACAAGCGAGCCAGCACACTGTTTTTTTACCTCCAGAATTGTGAGTGCATTACCTTTTAAATAAAAACTTTTATTTGCTGCTGAACCCTGTAACTTTCGACCCATGTATGGCTGGCTTTAATTACAGATCAGTTGCATACAGGACAGTATTGTTAATGAAGAACAGATCTAACCTTCACCAGATAACTCTGGACAGTCCGTGATATTGGCATTGGCTCTGACTGGTTTGGTCGGAATATATAGGCTCCTGAGGTCTGAGAACTTTCTTTATTACCTATACTGGCATTATACCTACAAGATCAGAAAAAAAGAAATTATACTTGTGGCTAGAGAATACAGAACAGTTACTTATAGGAGTGCAGCATACACAAATAGTTCCCTGGGCATACATTAACGTGGGCACAGTTTACCCATCCTTCGCCTAGACCATTTTCTATAGTTGGCATACAATTCCTCCTCTCCTTAGACCAGGGGTAGGCAACCCTGGGGCCCTCCAGCTGTTGCAGAACTACAAGTCCCATCATGCCTCTGGGAGTAATTGTAACTGCCAGCCTTGCAATGCCTCATGGGAAATGTAGTTCCACAACAGCTGGAGGGCCCTAAGTTGCCTACCCCTGCCTTAGACTAATACATTTTGGAAAAAAAAAAAAATTAAAAACTCAAAACGATCATAAGTAGGGTTGCACCGATAGGTGCCGATACCGAGTATTTTCACGAGTATCGGTACTCGTGCAAATGCACCGATATCTGAAACCGATACTGTCAAGCTCGGTTCTTTGAGCCGTCAGTGGGTCCCCTCAGTTGACAGCTGATGTGTTAAAGAAGTCTGGAAATTGAAGCTGTCAAAAAAAAAAAAAAAAAAAATAATAATAATAATAAAAAAAAAAAAAAAAAAAAAAAAAAAAAGCACCTGGCAATGTTTATTAACAACATTGCTCAGGCTGAAACACTAATATAAAAAGGAAACGTTGTTCCTTTTTGTATCTGTTTCTTCATCTGCAGATCAAAGGGATGAGCAAATGTTCCTCTGTTTAACCCCTTATTTACCCGAATCAGCCTTAACGCCCTAAAAAAAAAAAAAAATTTGTTTGCTTTGTTTATATATTATATTATATATAAAAAAATATTCACTAACATATTTACATTGAAAAAGCTCAAAATTAAAAAAAAAAAATAAATAAAAAAATTTATAAATAACTTTTCAATGCTTTGTACCATTGCTGACCGCTGAGGTTAAAACAAAAACAGTTGCGGTAGGTATCAGTAATTAGTATCGGCGAGTACCAAAAAAATAAAGTATCGGTGCATCCCTAATTATAAGTGAACTTGTGGAACACTTGTTTGTTTGTTTGTTATGGTTTCATGCAACTCTTCCAAAAGTAAAAATGGATGTTCTTTGGGTTTGTCTGCACTTTGAACAATAGCAAAATACCTAGACTGCAACTGACACCACGTGTGATAAATGTTTGTATTGGCTGGAAGACGCAGTTTGCTCATGGCCAGCGAGGTAGCAGGTCTGATGAAGAAGCTTTGCATGTCCATTCAGGGACCAATATCTATATAATAATATAGAATACCAATATCTAATATCTTGAGAAAAGGGAAGCATCCTGCTCCTGGAAATGTGTAGCGCGACAGCTGGAGAGTCCCATACCATCATCCTGCATGTGAGATTTGCTACCTTCCTGGCCACAAACAGGCAGAATCTGCCTCCTGTACCCAGACTGCACCCCTCTTTCCATATATTCACAACTACATTGGGGGATACCACTTACAGGGGGACCCTGTGGCATCAAGCCA
The DNA here is from genome assembly GCA_037952835.1 of Lithobates septentrionalis. Classification (NCBI taxonomy): domain Eukaryota; kingdom Metazoa; phylum Chordata; class Amphibia; order Anura; family Ranidae; genus Lithobates; species Lithobates septentrionalis. The sequence goes on from JBBDGP010003507.1 coordinate 5,408, forward strand.
AGGATAGCAACATTCTTTGACAGCACAGACTTATTATAATAATTACTCTATGCTTAAATAATTAAATATCTCTTTCTGGTAAACATTTGAACCTAAGCCTGCTTTTTGGATCTCCAATTAATCTGCCATCAATCATTTTTCCTGCCAGACTACAGTGATGTATGTTCATTTAATATATTTTGACTCTTCAAAGAATATAGCAGGGCTCTCCAATTCCTCTTGTATAGGAGTTGTACCTGTACTGTCTCTCTATGCAAACTGTTGGCGCTATATAAATCCTGCATATTAGTAATAATAATCAGAAATAGGAATATTGGTCCAATCCTCACAAAACTGGGTCAGTGTATGGTCTGCCTTAGTTTAGACATGTATTACAGAGCAATGGGAAGACATCTCTATAGCCAGTGTTAGGCACCTGCTCCAAACTCGACTTACTAATGAAAAACTAGAGAAGTTTCAGACAAAAAATACATCATCCAGCCAGATTATTAGACTCTATACAAGCAAGCAGTAAACAGCCATGACAGTGCAATACAGACACCATGACCTAGATCGGGGGTCTCCAATACTTCCAAAGGGCCAATTTACTGTCCTTCAGACTTTAGGAGGGTGGACTTTGTCCAGTGGGAGTAGAAAATGGTGCGATGTCAGTAGGTGTAACCAATGCCCCATCATTGGTATTAATGGGAGGGATAGTGCTCCATTGTTGGTAAAGTGGGAGAAATAGTGCCCCATCATTGGTATCAGTGGAAGGAATTATGTCCCATTGTTGTTAGTGGGGGAAGGGGGGAGTGCCCCATCATAGGTGTCCATGATAGGAACAGTGCCCCACCATTGGGGCCAGTGAGAGAAATAGTGCTCAAGGGGCTGGATAATGCCAAGCAAAGGGCCACATTCGGTCGCAGTATGGAGACAACTGACCTAGATAAATGAGAACCTTCACAAGCTTTTAGAGCCAACAATATCCACTCCTATCCTCTGATGTAGCAGTACAGCACAAAACTGGACCAAGTGCCAGTTTCTGGCACTCATATGAAAAACAGTGGCATTACTTCAATAGAATTAGCAATGGGTACTGGTATGGCAGAACACATTAGACCAGCTATACTAATATACTATAGCTTGTCATAGATACAGTAGAAGCCATCTCTCCAAGTATGATAAGAAGGGTGGGACCTCTTCGGTCTCAAACTAGTCAGAGTAGTGCTGGAATCCGCCACGATTATTGCCGGATACTAACCGAGTCACATGCAGTACCCCGAACCCTTCACTAATCTACATAGTAGGTAGCATAAGACTGTGCAATAATGACGGAGTCTATAGTGCTCCTCATCAGCTTGCAGTTCAGAAGTGACCAGGAGCAATACTCAAAATAGGAAGCAACAACTTTTATCAATGGCCAGCCTAAAGAAAAGGCCAAGGGGTGCATCCAAGTTAAAGCTTCAGTCAACGATTACATTCAAATTGAAGAGTTACGTTTAGGGATTGGGTCATTGGTTGCGTCAGGGTTAGTTTGTCAGCTGTGATACATTATTTTATTTGTATGCGATAAAATAATTTGTAATATTACACACAGTCAAGGGGTTTCATTTTCTCCAAGGAGATGAATAACTGATGCCCAGTCAGATGTTTTAGAGGACAGCCCATTATTGAGAGCCTATGTAGCCCTGTAGTTGCAAGTGATGATCAAATCTCTTGCACAGGTCTGACACACGGTTCATCCGCATGTGTCTGTAAGCACCAACCTCAGTTTCTGGAACTGCCAAACCGACCACTTACAACCCCCTCCTAATTTCCAAAGACTGACATTATGGTCTAGGACAGTGATGGCGAACCTTGGCACCCCAGATGTTTTGGAACTACATTTCCCATGATGCTCAACTACACTGCAGAGTGCATGAACATAATGGGAAATGTAGTTCCAAAACATCTGGGGGTACCAAGGTTCGCCATTACTAGGACTTTAATCTGTATCCTTCCTCTAAAACTTGGCGAGTCCCCAATATGAAGCAATGGTGTATACGTCAATCAGATATCAGAAAACTGATATGCACATGCTTGTTCCGGGTCAGAGACTCCCTGAGCAAAGAAGGAAGGGTATGGATGACAGAGAATGCACCTTTAAAAATGTCAGCAAAGGGGAGGCTCCTGTATTATAAATCTGACAGGTGTTCTCCACACCAGTGACCTCCTGCTTCTGAAAATGAGTTCCCCTCATTCAATCATTCATTGTAAATATTCTTACCTTAAGTAACTTTGTTTTACAGGAAGGGTAATCTGCTTCTCCAGATTCTGGATTTTGCTAATCAGCCCTGTGTCTGGGTCAAATTCCACTCTGTAAAACTGGAAGAATAATCAGCAACAGAGACTGTTATTTAGAGTAAAACTGGTACAAGAGGACATTTTATCCAAATAAAGACAGCATTGTAAGATTCAGTATGATCATTACACAAGGGCTGTACGTAAAAGGCAGATGCCCTAGTTCTCTTCTAAAGTGCATCATCTTCCCAACGGCTTAGGGCTCATTCACACTATGTGCAGCGAGCCGTATATTTCCTGCACTGGATAAAAGCCAATCACCATTAGAATAGAATACAAAAATGGTTTTATTTGTGCCCTGTTCGCACCGCAATGCTGATGTGAGGTGCAGTGCCTAAAATTGCAGCACAATGGATAGCCCTGCTCCATTTTTCTGCAGCATGCTAGATAGATACATGCTAGATAGCACCACATGCCAGCACACCAAATTTTAATTTTGTCAACAAAAATATTTTAAAATTAACACTATTTTAGGCTACAGATTCAGATGACTAAAATATGACCAAAACTAAAAAATGGCATTCTAGTCAAAATACTATGACTACAACTATATAGAAATTTGACATCACAATTAACACTTCACTGCCATAAAATAATAAGTAGGAGGCATCCACTAAAGCTGCTGGAAAAAAAAAATATATATATATTATTTCCTATTTTTTCCTTAATATTTTAATGTTGGTAATAAATTCAGGTAATATGTGCAATAGCATTACAGCCAATAGAGTATACAGTTTTTTTTATTTTTTTATATTTTAAAGTTGCACTTCTGTTTGTCAAAAAGCGATTTTTGTTTATGAAACTTGGTTTTATTAATAAAGACTTTATATACACACAGGGGGGGGGGGGGGGGATAGTGTATTTGATCCCCTGCTAATTTTGTACGCTTGCCCACTAACAAATGATCAGTCTATAATTTTAATGATGCTTATTTTAACAGTGAGACAGAACAACAAACAGAAAAAGCATTTCAAAAAAGTTAATGGATTTGCATTTTTATGACTGAAATGAGTATTTGATCCCCTATCAATCAGCAAGATTTCTGGCTCCCAGGTGTCTTCTATACAGGTAATGAGCTGAGATTAGGAGCATTCTCTTAAAAAGGGAGTGCTCCTAATCTCAGCTTGTTACCTGTATAAAAAGACACCTGTCCACAGAAGCAATCAGATTCCAATCTCTCCACCATGGCCAAGGATGTCAGGGACAAGATTGTAGACCTACACAAGGGTGGAATGGGCTACAAGATCATCACCAAGCAGCTTGGTGAGAGGGTGATCACAGTTGGTGCGATTATTCGCAAATGGAAGAAACACAAAATAACTGTCAATTTCCCTCAGTCTGGGGCTCCATGCAACATCTCTCCTCGTGGAGTTTCAATAATCATGAGAACTGTGAGGAATCAGCCCAGAACTACACGGGAGAACCTTGTCAATGATCTCAAGGCAGCTGGGACCAAAGTCACCAAGAAAACAATTGGTAACTCACTACACCGCGAAGGACTGAAATCCAGCAGCACCCGCAAGGGCCCCCTGCTTAAATAAAAAAAAAAAAAAAAAAAAAAAAAAAAACAACACACACACACAAACGGGCCTGTCTGAAGTTTGCCAATGAACATCTGAATGATTCAGAGGAGGACTGGGTGAAAGTGTTGTGGTCAGATGAGACCAAAATCGAGCTCTTTGGCATCAACTCAACGGAAGAGGAGGAATGCTGCCTATGACCCCAAGAACACTATCCCCACCGCCAAACATAGAAACATTATACTTTGGGGGTGTTTTTCTGCTAAGGGGACAGGACAACGTCACCGCATCAAAGGGATGATGGACGAGGCCATGTACTGTCAAATCTTGGGTGAGAACCTCCTTCCCTCAGCCAGGGCATTGAAAAATGGGTCATGGATGGGTATTGCAGCAGGACAATAACTTAAAACACACAGCCAAGGCAACAAAGAAGTGGCTCAAGAAGAAGCATATTAAGATCCTGGAGCAGGGTGGATTTGATTTAAATCAACTCGATTTAAATCATAATTTTTAAAGAGCAACTGTCATCTCTGTCCCGCAGAGGCTCCTCCTCTGACCTGCTGCTGACTCACCGACAGACCCATTCACTTTAATGGGACGGCTGGTGATGGGGCAGTGACACAACAAGGTGAGGGACGTGGCGGCTTGTATTCATTGAATGAGTTCACCAAAAATGTAAATATTGCAGAATATACAGCTTTATGCTACATAACCAAACTCAATTTCATGCTGAATAAACTAAATTATTAATGCATCTTAAATAGAAAACTATCTTTAGATCAATTTTTACGCCAAAAGCATTTTATTAAAATAAAATTTGAATATATATATATATATATAGTTTTTTTTTTTTAAAAATCATTGATTTTTATCCACCCTTCCCTGGAGTGGCCTAGTCCGTCTCCAGACATTAAGCCCATAGAAAATATGTGGAGGGAGCTGAAGGTTTGAGTTACAAAAACGTCAGCCTCAAAACTTTAATGACTTGGAGAGGTTCTGCAAAGAGGAGTGGGACAAAATCACTCCTGAGATGTGTGCAAACCTGGTGGCCAACTACAGGAAGCGTCTGACTTCTGTAATTGCCAACAAGGGTTTTACCACCAAGTACCAAGTCATATTTAGTGAAGGGGTCAAATACTCATTTGATTCATTAAAATGCAAATCAATTTAGAACTGTGTTATTCTGTCTCTCACTGTTAAAATAAACCTACCATTAAAATTATAGACTGATCATTTGTCAGTGGGCAAACGTACAAAATCAGCAGAGGATCAAATACTTTTTTCCCCCTCACTGTATAAATCTGTGTTTGTAGTGCATGTTCAAACCATAATACCATAATAAGGACATGTTATTAGATTTTTAATTCAGCAGTAAATAATGAGTTTGGAAATTCTAAATAGTTGCTTAAAAAAGGGGTTGTAAACCTTCGTGTTTTTTCACCTTAAGGCATCCAACGCATTAAGGTGAAAAAACCTGTCAGTGACCGGCCCCCCAGCCCCCCCCCCCTCCTTTTACTTACCTGAACCCTCGAACTTAACCCACAGGGACGCGCTGTCTCTGCCAGGGGCTCTCGATTGGATAGATAGCAGTGCAGCCATTGGCTCCCGCTGCTGTCAATCAAATCCAGTGACGCGAACGCTGGACTCGGGAGTGTGCCCACAAAATCAGCCCCTCGGGGAAGCACTTCTCCGAGGGGGTTATCAGATGTGGGGGAGGAGCTGCAAGAGCCGCCGGGGGACCCCAGAAGAGCAGGTTCAGGGCCACTCTTTGCAAAGCGATCTGCACAGTGGAGGCAAGTATGAGAGGTTTGTTTTTTTTTAATTTACCTTTACAATCACCTTAAATAAATGCATTACAATTTAACGAAATTCATTCGATTTTAGTCGACTAAAAAACACGACAAAGTCAAAAGACTATGGCTAAAACTTAAATCGAAATTTGAGGTCAAAATTAACACTGCACCACCGTGCAGAAACCTAAATGAAGTGTAATTTTCTGCACTTCAAATTTTTTTTATTTTTTTTGCTAATGCTCTGTTTTAGCATATGAGCAGCTGTTCATTTTTGTCCAGGAAAAACATATGGTGAGGATGTGGTACAACTCGTGTATCGAATCATCAGCGTTTACACACTTTTTTTTTTTTTCAAAAAAGGGGAAGGAGCATGGGTAAATGAGCCTTAAAAAAGAGGAAGTAAACCCTAATAGGTTTACTTCCTCTTTGTTTCCCTACAAAGGTAAAGCATAATGGGCTACTATGCATCACATAGTAGCCCATTATGTGTCACTTACCTGACACAGGAGCCTGCGATGTCACCACTGTCCCCTCTGCTACGGAGCGTCCATCTTCTTTCCGGGTATCGTGGCTCCGGTGCTGTGATTGGCCAGAGCCACGATGACATCACTCCCGCACATGCGCACGGGAGCCACCACTAACGGCATATCGCTGTTAGCAGCTGCATGCTCAGTGCGCCTGCGCGCCGCTGTCTTTGATGCATGCGCCGTAGACAGCGGTGCCTGTCTTTTTGCAAACATCTCCTAAACCATGTAGGTTTAGGAGATATTTCTTGGACCTACAGGTAAGTCTTAATCTAGGCCTACCTGTAGGTCAAAGTGGTCTGTAAGAGTTTACAACCACTTTAAGCATCGTAGCCTAGCTTTAGGGCTTCCTCACACCATGTCCATTGAGCTGCACTTTTCTACCCACCATTGCACACTTATAAAGCACATAGAGAACAATTGTTTTCTATGTGTCCTATTCACATCACACATATATGGTGGCATGCAGAATATCACAGTTCAGCGGACATGGTGTGAAGAAGCCCCCACTCCCTGTGACATCACATCATCTTACCTGAGTTGCCAAATTCTAACTGGATCCCAAAATATCATCATATGACTGAGGAAAGACCCTCAGTCACATGCAGTTTTATTACAATCCAGTTAGAATTAGAATACAAAAAAGCAAGCATGTTAAAATGTGAAACCAGTGATAATTACATACTAAAGGTAAACAAAGCAATAACAAACTAAGCACACGGAGAACATTTGCAATGCTTTCCCTCTAAGAACAAATTCAGCAACTCTTCCATTAGTAATGGCTTGAGTTCTTAGGCAGTACATGAACCAACACAGACAAGAGTCTAGATTTAGGCCAATTAGAGACCTGATCTGTTGGCATGGATCACTGCACTTAAAGGGTTAGTTCATCTTTACCAAAAAAAAGTGCCTCTACAGTCAAGGGGCACCTGTAGATAAAAACTGTGCAGCTTTGAAAAAAGTTAAAATTGTTACTAAACCCAGGACCCTGCATCCACTATATCTGGTCCCCCACAGTACACAGAACATGGAAATGCAATTATGTTTGTAAATATAAACTGCTAAATATCTTTTCTCATCAGCAGCATATAACAGCCTTGTGACTTCCATCAGTGTCTGGTTAAAGCTTGTAGGAGGGAGTTTTCATTCTCCCCCAATTGTCCTATAAAGGCTACAGGACCCCTGACCCTCTATCTGGACAGTGCGGGTTGGCCCTGTGCCGATCACATGCACTTTCCCAAGAAAAAAAAAAAAAAACGCTCTAGCTATGCACACCAAAATGAACATGTGCAGCGTGTCCCCAAGGCTCTGTTCTATCAGCAGATAGATTGGGGACTGTGAAAACAGTGGATTAGAGAAGACAGGATCAAACTTTTTACACAATGCAGAGGATTAACCCCTTAGGTTCCACTGGGAGTATAACAAGCATGCTATGCTGCATATACAGACTGATTTTGCTGTCGTGTGTTTAGCAAAACATTGAAGAAAGAACTTACTATTGTTGTAGGCCATTAACATACCTCCTAAAGCCTGGTTGAAAAACTCCCAGGAATGGCATCATCCCATCCTGCCTTGTTACTAGGATGTTGCCAGGACCATCCCAGCCAATCTAAACCCCCTAAAATGCACTCTCTCCCCCTGCCACAGTAGGTGCGAGTTCAGCAATTCTGCGATGGAGGAGACAGCGGATAACAGGTGTGGGGGTTTCAGAGCTCACTTCTATGATGGGGGTGATAAATAATGGCTGGGAGTGTCTTAGCAACATCAGCAGGACAGGATGATATCTACTGGGAGTTTTTTTGGCCAGGCATCATGAGGTACTTAAAAATATAGCAAGGGTCCTAGAGTTTGTTTTTTAGCTTCAGGCGTCCCCTACCTGCATAGGCAGTTTTTGGGTAAAGGTGAACCAAAACACTTTATTAACATTGCCCCATGCAGTCACATGACAATACAAATAAGCTACCTTGTTCTGAATCATTAATGGGTTTTTCTCAGCCTTCTTCTGGAAGAATCGTTCCTGAGCGTGGAGCTTCTCAACTGTAAATCTGCTGAAGCCCAGTGGGGGGATTTGGCCTGGAAAAAACAGTTCTCGCTCAGCGCTACCTTTGTTTCTGCGAACATCCTTTGTAAATTTCGAAACCGGAACTACCTAGGAGGAAAAGAGGATTGCTTTTAAACTTGTGGACATCAAGCCACACACACACACACACACACACACACACACACACACACACACACACACACACACTCTCTCTCTGACATTTGGATCTGGGGGGGGGGGGGGGGACCTCACGCAAAAAGTAAAGTGTGAGGTCCCCCCAAAATCCATACAAGACCCTAACGGAGCATGCACCATGGCAGGCAAAAAAAAAAAAAAAAAAGAAGAAGAGGGGGGGGGGGGCTCTCATGCCAAGTACCCAGCGAGTGCTGACTCCTAACAACCAATGCATAAACAGACGTCGTCTGTTTACATCCATTGATCTTCATTCAGGTCTGTTTAAAACATGACAGAGACTTGTTCCGTTTTCTTCTTTAAAAAAAAAAAAAAAAAAAAAAAAGACCTGAATGGACGTGGAATTAAACAGATGATTATCCGTTTACATCCGTTTGGCCATAGAAATGCATTGCTGTTCATTTTTTATCCGTCGACGAATGAATTAAAAACAGACCGAATAAATGCCCGTGTGAAAGGGGACTAAGGCTCATCATACACATTACAATCTGACCATACACTCCTTGTACAATCGACTTTAGATCTACCAAAACTAGGAGGACCTACCTAATCTCTCCAATTTATATCCAAATCAGGAAGGCTCTTGCACTACATACTTGTTTGTGGATATAAAGTAGGATTGTGTATGTGTGCGGTTTAGGTATACAGCACACAGCGGGTCAGGTGGGGTGACTGATCTCAACAAAAAAACTCTGCCATAAGGACAGTTAGCAGGCAGCATTTCCTGAATCACTGGAGAAGAATTGAGCACCTACCCACGGAACAGTTTTACCAGTATCATGCTCATCTCACCTCACTTGGAATAGATTCACCAGAAGGACCTTTAACCAGGTAAGCCGCGCCATTCACAGGAAGACGAACATACTGCGTGACTGCACGCCCCAAAGGATTGTAGATAACCACATTGAACTGCAGAAGAGAAGTCAGAGAATTGAACGAGATAACAAAAGAGCTACAAAACTAAATAAAGCATCAATGAGCTTTATGGACACCTGCTGCGGAGAAAACGTTGGTCATCATTATTAAAAACTGAACCATGCCACAACACTGAGAAATCTATATAAAATCAGCAGTGAAAAGGCCCAAACTCCCAAATCTACAAGTTAAAAAAATAAACAAACCAAAAACACCCCACAAAAAACTGCACTACTACCAAAATGACTGTATTAACACACAATCTAAAAATAACTATTTATGTAAATCCCAATCGATCTCTTGAAATGCAAGTTAAAACATAAGCATGAACATGAAACAACCTGCACTGACACCACCTAGAGTGTTATTGGGACATTCATATGTAAAGCAATGCTTGAAAGTCAACTCACGGATTTCGAGATTTCTGTTAAAGGACACACACTAATGTTCAGTAGATTGCAAAACACAAAGTTTTCTTTAGTCCCCGTCAGACTGGAGAGAGCATTACTGACCACAACCTGCACCAGAAAAATGAAGAAAAAGTCTTAGATCCCGTTCAGCAAATGGATTGGGTCTAATATTATCGTGTCTTCGTGACATCATTGGTCTCAAGTGATGTTGTCTCATGACTATGAAGTGTCAATGAATACAAAAGCAGCATTCTCAGCCTGCAATGTTACAGATACCAGTAAAATACTAAACATGTGTTAAAATAGAATAGCCTTTGCAATAGATTAATAAACCATATTCTCATTTACTTGGCATTTAACATATTTAAAATTTGAACTAATCTAGTGCCAAGTTTTGAAAAGTTACCTGACAGGCTTTCCAACCCTTATCGAGGCGCAAAGTATAGTCATCATTCACATGCTGCTTTGCTGTACCCGTTACAGCATCATGATGCTGAGCTACTCCCATGGCTCGCCCTAAGATAGGTGAAAAAAAAAAAATCATAGGTAATAAAGACACTCAGGAGCTGGGTTACTGTAATAAGATATTACAGGGGTAATGGGACACTCAGGAGCTGGGTTACTGTAATGAGATATTACAGGGGTAATAAGACACTCAGGAGCTGGGTTACTGTAATGAGATAATACAGGGGTAATAAGACACTCAGGGGCTGGGTTACTGTAATGAGATAATACAGGGGTAATAAGACACTCAGGAGCTGGGTTACTGTAATGAGATATTACAGGGGTAATGGGACACTCAGGAGCTGGGTTACTGTAATAAGATATTACAGAGGTAATAAAACACTCAGGAGCTGGGTTACTGTAATGAGATATTACAGGGGTAATAAGACACTCAGGAGCTGGGTTACTGTAATGAGATAATACAGGGGTAATAAGACACTCAGGAGCTGGGTTACTGTAATGAGATAATACAGGGGTAATAAGACACTCAGGGGCTGGGTTACTGTAATAAGATATTACAGGGGTAATAAGACACTCAGGAGCTGGGTTACTGTAATAAGATATTACAGGGGTAATCGAAGACTTGGGAATTGAGTTACTGTATAAGGATGCTGAATTAATAAGGAGACTTACTGAGCTTCATGCTGCTGCTGGTCCCATATGGTCCATGTATTGCAGCTGCTCCAGTCAAAGCCTCCAGCTGATTACAGACCTAGTAATGGCATAAACAACGTGGTTTCCATGAAAAGAATATAGCATTATCCATTTTATCATTTCAATAATGTCTGAGGAGGTATTGCCTTTGTTGCCCAAAACAATCACATTCAAATTCAAAGGGGTTGTATGGGTTCGATAAATATATATATATACACACACACACACACACACACACGTTATACTTACCTCCACTGTGCAGTTAGTTTTGCACAGAGTGGCCCCGATCCTCCTGTTCTGGGGTCCCTCCCCGCAATAGCTAACCTCTGGGAAGCTCTATCCCGAGGGGGTTAGCTTGCAGGCGCGCTCCCCGTCATGAACACTGTGTCCATAGACACAGCGTGTATGACTCGGGGTCCCACGCTGAGTCATACACGCTGTGGGACCGTAGGATTGACACACATAGGATGCATTAAGGTGAAAAAACATGAACCTTTACAACCCCTTTAAAGGAACTAGAGAAATAAAAGGAAAAATGTGATTGGTTCTTTGAGCAATAAGGACAGTACCTCCTTTAGAAGTTTACATGTTCATTGCCCTGCTCTCCACTCGCCTGCAGAAAGTTGTTACTGAGCCTTTCGTAGCCCTTGAAGCCTGGGCGGCTGGTGAAGTATCCCGTCCAGAACATGTGAGGTCCATCGGCATATGGGAAGAAGTCGTCCATCTTCACTGGCCTGGAACACAGAGACAGGTCTAAATAAATACAGAGCGATAACAGGTATGCGGTGAGACGCACACCAACATGCCGCAAGTTCAATGCTCACCAGGTGAGGTTGGCCCTATTCAGTGCACTCAGGTAACAGCTTGGGGTGGAGTACAGGACATTCACCTTACTTCCATTTGCTTGCTGGAGAAAAAAAAAAAAAAAAAAAAAAAAAAAACACACACACACACACAAAAAACACACATTGTAAAGACTATGCCATCTTCCTTTTTTTTTTTTTTTTTTTAAATGGTAACAAGATGCCGTTTTAAGCAAGCTATAACTTTATATTTACTAAAGTGAGCCTGAACAGGTCTAAAACATTTTAACATGTCTGCTTTACAGGGACCCAGTGTCTGCAAACTAATTCCTGTCTATATACCTTTGCAAGACCCTTTGGATTCTAGAACCCTTTTATAGGTCCTCAGATTCTCTTCTAGTGTAGGTTAGGCCTGGTCATTCCAGTTCCAAGGCCATGCACAGTAACTGAAGAATTATGATAGTTTGATTTGATGGCAGGGATCCCGCTTTTAGTCGCCGTCACGCAGCAGAGTTGGGCGGAGGCAGTGACTGATGAACTGATTACAGGACATGCAGGCACACTGTATCTTGTATCACCAAAGAGGAAACAGAGAGATGCAAACTGAGCACACCAGCACAAATCTGCTTCCATGCTCAGTGTGGTCAGAATTTAAAAATAGAGATGGGGAAGGTGTCAGGATCACCAGGCATTTTTGAGCAATTGAAACACCAAGGCTAGATTTACAAAAAAAAAGACAAAAAAAAAAAAAAAAAAAAAAAAGACATACCAGTGGGGAAAATAATGATTTGCTCCCCGGCAGATTTTGTAAGTTTGGCCACTTACAAAGAAATGAAGGGTCTATAATTTATCATAGGTGTATGTTAAATAATAGACAGAATATCAACCCAAAATACAGAATCAAGCACATGAAACAAAATGTTATAAATTAATTTGCAGTTCAGCGAGTAAAATAAGTATTTTTTTTTTTTTTTTTTAATCCAACAAGATTTTATTGAGTTTGCAGGGAAAGCATTACAAGCATTGTAGCCAGGTTTACACATCACCTCTTGTGCTACACATAATCCAATAGTAGAATAACAATCTCCATATAACATTGTTAAAAGCTTATTCTAATCACAGTCAACCTCTATCCAGGTCTCACCCGGCATTAATACCCAACAACCTATCATACCAGTTCCATAGGTGCTAACCCTGGTACATCTAACCATGGACCCCATATTTTTTCAAATTTTTGCATGCTACCTCTATGTTGGTAAATCAACTTTTCCAGTTTTAGAGTTGTGTTAATATTTTCAGTCCACTCCTTAACAGTCGGTGACCTATCGGACTTCCAGTGAGTCATAATCAGTCTTCTGGCCTGAAAAAGTGCTCTATGCACAGCTTCTCTGTTGTGACCTTCCCATTCGTATTCCTCCAGAGCACCCAAGAGACACGCTCTAGGGTCCTGTGGAAGACCCACATTAAAGATAGAGTTAATAGTTTGAACCACTCCTGCCCAATACGTGTGCAACTTGGGGCATCTCCACAGCATATGGATCAGATCTCCATGCTCCCGTTTACACCTAGTACATGTTGGTTCCGTCAGCCTGTTCATTAAATGTAATCTGTGTGGAGTATAATATGTTCTCAATAGAATATATAATTGGGTGAGCTTTTGTGACACATTAAGTGAACATTGGTTCACTGCCTGAAAGATCTCCTCCCACTGATCCTCGTCTAGCTGTCCCACCTCTGCCTCCCACCTCTCTCTCACCCTCAAGGGATGACGTCTCATCACGGATTGCAACAGGATGGCATAGCATTGAGAGATAAATCCTTTAGATGAGCCAGCATCCTCCAGAAGGTTGAAAACCGGGGTCTGGGACAAGTGCCACTCCGAGGAGCGGCCCTGTGTCTGTACTGCGTGTCTAAGTTGCATATAATAGAATAACATTGATGCTGGCAGGTTATACGCTTCTTTTAGATCAGCAAATGTTCGCAACACACCTTCCCTGAATATATGCTTGATATGAGTGATTCCAAACTGCTTCCAATGAGTTCCGCATTGTAATTTAGCTAGTTCCCCATATGTGTCATTGTGCCAAATGGGACTATATTCTGTATATCCATCTACGTTTTGGAGATATTTGGACTTATTCCACACTTTTTGAATTAGGCTAAACGTTGGGTATTTTTTATGTGGTTTAGTGAAGGCCATTGCCTCTAAAGCCATGTGTATCGGTCCCTTACCTACTGTATGAAAATAAGTATTTGATCCCCAAGTAAAACATGACTTAGTACTTGGGGGAGAAACCCTTGTTGGCCAGCACAGAGGTAAGACGTTTCTTGTAGTTGGTGACCAGGTTTGCACACATCTCAGAAGGGATTTTGGTCCACTCTTCTTTACAGATCTTCTCTAAATTCTTAAGGTTTCTTGGCTGTCGCTTGGCAACTCGAAGTTTCAGCTCCCTCCATAAATTTTCTGTGGGATTAAGGTCCATGACCTTAATGCGCTTCTTGAGCCACTCCTTTGTTGCCTCAACGGTATGTTTTGGGTCATTGTCATGCTGGAAGATCCATTCACGACCCATCTTCAGTGTTCTGGCTGAGGGAAGAAGGTTTCTTATCCAGGATTTTACAATACATGGCCGCATCCATTGGACCGTCAATGCGACAAAGTCAGCTTGTACCTTTAGGAGAGAAACAGCCCCACAGCATAAGGTTTCCACCTCCGTGCTTGACTGTAGGGATGGCGTTCTTAGGGTCATAGTCAACATTTTTCTTCCTCCAAACAAGGCGGGTCAAGTTAATGCCAAAGAGCTGCTTTTGGTCACGTCTGACCACAGCACTTTCTCCCAATTCTTCTGAATGTTCATTGGCACTTCAGACAGGCCTGTACATGTGCCTTCTTCAGGAGGGGGACTTTACGGGCACTGCAGGGTTTCAATTTATGGCAGCGTATTATGTTACCAATGGTTTGTTTGGGGACTGTGGTCCCAACTGCCTTGAGATCATTAACTAGCATCTCCCATGCAGTTCTGGGCTGATCCCTCACTTTTCTTATGATTATTCTTACCCCATGAGGTGAAATCTTGCATGGAGCTCCAGACCAAGGGCGATTGATGGTTATTTTGTATTACTTCCATTTGCGAATAATTGCTACAGCAGTTGTCTCCTTCTCACCAAGCTTCTTGCTGATGGTCTTGTAGCCCATTCCAGCCTCGTGCAGGTCTACACTCTTGTCCCCGATGTCTTTTGACATCTCTTGCCCATGATGGTGAGGTTTGAATGGAAGAAAGATTCTGTGGACAGGTGTCTTTTATACACATAACAAGTTCTCGTTAGGAGCACCTTCCTGAATTGACAGGACCACATGAGCCCATACTGTAGCATATGGTTGGTAGGGGGATCAAATACTCATTTTACTCACTGAACTGCAACCTATAACATTTGTATCATGTGTTTTTTCTGGATTTTTGGTTGATATGCCATCTCAAATCATTTAAAATTGATAACAAATATAGAAACTTCATTTTTTTGTAAGTGGGCAAACTTACAAAATCTGCAGGTGATCAAATAATTATTTTCCCCACTGTACATGTGTAAAGGAAATTTGTAAGTTCTATATATAATTGTATTCTATTTTGGATGTATTACACACTGCCCTCACTGTGTACACGGCACTAATAATGTTTTCAGTACATGTTTTCATTCTTTCAAGTCCTGATTAGAATTAGTCTGCCTATGTTACGCCCCTTGTTACCATAAAAGTACTATTGTGATACCTACGTAATCATGTGTATAAAAACCTTCAATTTCATCATAATAAAGCAGAACAGTTATTTGGAAAGATGTGGAGTGTATCTTTTGTGTCTGCTCCCTACTGAGGTAGTTATTAATTTGGAACCACTAATCAATATGAGCATAGGAGTTGCCCATCTATAAAATTTTCATGTCACATGGAATATGATTTTTTTGGTGTAACGTACAACACACACACACACAATAATAAAAGTAATAAATAAAATAAATAGCAAAATAAAGCGTCGAGCTGGAGCATGTGCATTAACGCAACACAACGCAAAAAGATCCCAAAGGAAAACTATAACCCTTTAAAGCTATGCACCAGTAGAGCACTAGTTTTGTGATAGCCGTGACTCATCTCACCCGAGCATTTACTAGACTGATCAGTTTGTCCATGTTCTTAAACCACGGGATGGCATTCTCATATTGAAAATCGGAGCCCATCGTCATAACGATGTGATTTGATTGGTACGTTGACGCCTGGCAGGAGATAGAGAACAGATGAGGAGCTTCAGCACCATGACGACATTTCCAGGAAGCGTACACAACCCTCCTCCCCGACAATACTACACCACGGTATGTGAACAGAGCATAAATTCTTGCACAGTCTTTCTACGATACCTGGACGTCTACAGCTGCCAGGAAATTGGCTAACACGACATCTACGTTATAACCTTCCATTTTTATGTCATCCATGATTGGCATGTCATTGCACAGCTGATCCCAGCAGAAGCCATCTGGGGGGTTGTAACCATTTGGAAGTACCCCTGCGGGGACAGAAAAAACAGCATATCATTAAAAAACGTCCAGTATTCAGCTGAGACACGTACATTGGGTTAATGGAGACGGACAAAAGTTACTATTCTTAATAAGCTTGTTACAGACAAGCCAAAAAGAGAGAGGGCTTGCATTGCAAAGCTTTTTATGGAAAAGTCAGCGGTTATGCCGATTCCATGACTTCAGGTTCTATCTCACCAAGTATAAACAAAGCATTTCCTTCTATAGGGTGTACTTGGCCCTATACAAAGTGCCTAGCATGATTTTGCTTTTCCCTCTCATTCCTCCAATATCTGCATAAGTCACTTCTGACATTCTATACCGACACATACAATCCTGGGAGACAGCACCCCCCAACCCTACATTACAGAGCAAGTGATTGACTGTGTAGGGGGGGGGCGGTGTCCTTTACTTCCACTCAGCTCTCAGATTACACTCAGTTCCCTGCTGATGCTGTGCAGTCTGTGGCGTCAGATCCCTGCCCCTTGCCCTCTGAAGCTGAGAAATGCTGTGTAAATTTTGTACTTTGAACAGATGTAGATGGGAGAGGGTGGCAGATAAACAGGTACAACTAATGCAAGAGGATTTGTTTCACCTCTGCATCACCCAAGGCCAGTCATTTCATTTCACTGGGTATATGTGAGGTTTAACAACCACTTGAACGGTTCTGTGCAATGCCTATTCTTCATGCTTGTTCCAGGTCAGCAATAAGTATTAGAATCAATCATGAAAAGCCTGCTGCGCTTCATAAGGATGTCAATCATGGCAGCCTAATATTTATTTTATTAATGGGTCCTGGAAGGAGCCTGAGGCTGTCATCCTGATCTCACCACCTAGGGAGTCACTGACTTGGAGTAGGCATGCAGCTAAAGTGTGAAAATGCTTAGCTCCTATGCTTCTTGCTTGTTCCAGGTCAGTGGCTCACCAGGCAATGATGCCAGGACAGGACGGCATCCCTGAAGCCTGCACTCCTAAATATAAGTTAACAACGGCATCTCACAGGTTTGCAGGAAAGCAGGATGGCATAGGGTGAGAGGTGGCAAGTATGGCCGCCTCAGGTAGCAGTTAGCCCAAGCACACTAGTAGACCTAAAGAATATGTAGGGGATCAAAATAAAAGGTTGAACATAAAAAAAAAAAAAAAAAAAAAAAAAAATTCTGATATCGGCTTACTGACCAGTAAAGAGATCAGCATTGGGTACTTCTAAATCATCGCTCGCCCGCCAAACCATCTCCATTTGCCGGGTCTTTTGTCGATTGATTTTATCCTGATAATCCAGACGGCCGAAGAAGAAGCCATCAAAGCCCATCTATGGTTAAAAGTCAAAGACATGCACATTTGTTTGCCAAGTGGGAGAAAAAAAAAAAAAAAAAAAAAAAAAAAAAGCACAAATGCATATAGATCAGAGCAACCAATCAGAATTCAGCTTTTACTGGTCTAATCCGCATTGGAGAATGCACTTAGAACATCAACATTAAAACCAAATATATTTTCTGAAAGCAAACACCCTGGAGAATAAAACAGTTGTAGTCAACATTTTTTTGTCACATGATATTAATGCAACAATTTATGATTACCCTTAGTGTAAAACATTTTACTAAAGAGGTAACTTTAGTGCAGAGAAAAAAAAAAAAAATAAAAAAAGTGATGAGCTTGCGCCTAGTAGATACCCAACACTACAAACCTTAAAACTGTGTGCCCCCAATTTTGAAAAGGCAACAAACTTTTGGACCCAAAATTGTCCATGGGCGACATTTTAAAAGCCCTTAAAGAGGAAGTAAACCCTGATGGGTTTTACTTGCTCTTTTGCTCCCTGCAAATTAAAAAGATAACGGGCTAGTATGCATCGCATACCAGCCCATTATGTGACACCTGCAAACGAATCCCACGCTGTCCCCTGCGCAGGCTGCGTCCATCTTCACCCCTCTTCCTTCCGGGGTCGCCGACTCCGGCTCTGTGACTGGCCGGCGCCGCGTGACGTCACTCCTGTGCTGGGGAAGAAATGGCACGGGAGGTCCGTTTCTTCACTGCGCATGCGCCGATGACATCATTGGCGCACTACAAGTGAAATATCTCCTAAACATGCACAGTTTAGGAGATATTTCCACTACCTATAAGGGAAGCCTTATTCTAGGCTTACTTATTATTAGGTAAAAGTCAGGAAGGAGGGTTTACAACCACTTTAAGAGTCATTCGTTTAGAGCAGTGATCTCCAAACTGTGGCCCTTTGCTTGCTTCTATCTGGCCCATGGGGCACCATTTCATCCACGGATACCAATGACGGGGTACAACTCCCCCCCACTAATGACGGGGTACAACTCCCCCCCCACTAATGACGGGGTACAACTCCCCCCCCACCACTAATGACAGGGCACAACTCCCCCCCCACCACTAATGACAGGGCACAACTCCCCCCCCACCACTAATGACAGGGCACAACTCCCCCCCCACCACTAATGACAGGGCACAACTCCCCCCCCACCACTAATGACAGGGCACAACTCCCCCCCCACCACTAATGACAGGGCACAACTCCCCCCCCCCCCCCCCACTAATGACAGGGCACAATTCCTCCCACTCACACCACTTCCAATGGCCACAATTCAGCCCCCACTAAAGTCTGAAGCACAAGAAACTGGCCCTATGTTTAGAAAGTTTGGAGACCCCTAAAAACGGGTCTCTACAAATAACTGGCCTAGAATTATTGCTCTTACTTCAACATGCATAGCAATAAAAAACAGGTGGAGCCATTTTCGCACGTAGGTGCCCTGACACGTGTATGGATGTGGATGTAGGTTTGGGGTTTTGGGGGGTGTGTGCGCGTGTCCAATTTCAGTGCAGGAGTGGAGCCTATGCAATTGTGCAAGTCTAAAAAAGGTAGGACTGATATTAAGGCTCCAGGCTCCTTCAGGAAAAAAAAAAAAAAAAAAAAGTCAGCAGCTAAAAAATTCTGTAGCTGCTGACTTTTATTATTAGGACACTTACCTGTGCACAAATACAGTGGTGTCTTTACCCAAGCCGATTTTTCTCAGGCAACAGCCAGTTCCCTACTGCTTTTGTGTGACGCGGGGGTGGGGGGCACATAAGGAGATTTATAAGACAGAAAAAAATATATACCGCGCTACCTGATAATAAGTGCGAAGCTGCAGCTCAAAAAATTAGATATACACAAATATAATAAAAAAATGTGAGCAGCGCTAAAAAAAACAGCAAAAAACATATGTGAAAATATGTATATGCAAAACAGTCAAGGGATCCCTATTGGACCCACAGAAATATAACAGTTAGCAATATAGGTGCCAAAAACCATGAAAAAGTAGTAAAAATTAGTCCAAAACAATAAAAAAATAAATAAAAATAAATGAATGTGATGTAGAACAGTCCGTATGAAAAAAGCATTCAAAAGTGAGGTTACTCGGTCACACAGACACCAACACGTGAGGAGATCCGCCACCGTATATACTAAACGCTTACCAGACGGCAAGCTTTGGCAAGCTTGTATGGCAACATGATAATCAATAGTTGGTAACATCACACCATGGCTTTCCAGTGAGAGGCCAGGACCAAACAGGGTAGCTCCATCCAACCCGACATTCAGTAGGCAGGACTTCTCTTGCCTTTCTTCTTCCTCCCTATTCTTCCTTTGAGACTACACATCCTCCTGCGAGACTGATGGTTTTTCCCTGGTTCGCCCCCATCTTTTTGCGCTTAGTTCTGATGTCATGGAACACCAGCCGCGCTACCTGCTTCCTCAGTCCGGTACCGACTGACTCCCAAGATGTCCAAAAAAAGCTAGTCCCTGGGACGGTTTAGGAACCCCTCACACAACCGCAATGAAGACATCAATATCTGGCAGAGTCCAATTATTGGATGGATTTTCCATAAAAATGGAGGAGAGTGACCAAACTGGCTTTGTACTGGATGCAGCAGATGGACAGAACTAGGAATTCTAGTGGGAATATCTTACAAATGAAGCAAGTGATTTAACTTAAAGAATAGAGGGCGCACCAGCCTTGCACATTACTTTTGCAACACTGAAATTTCTTAAAAGTGAAATAGTGTACTCGTAAACGAGTGATAAATTCAAACGGCTGATGCAAAGTCCATCATTGGTCTTATCCAGCAGGATCTGCTGGCCAGTTAACTTGGGTGGGATGAAAAAGTCCATAGTAGGCTGACGCCTTTCGAGGGGTGGCCCCTCTTGCTCTGAGCAAGAGGGGCCACCCTCGAAAGGTGTCAGTCTACTTTGGACTTTTTCATCCCAACCAAGCGGTGCACCAGTCTTCCTTCCGAGGTTCACGTCCTGCGGCCGTCTGATTGGCCGCGCTGAGATGACATCACTCCTGCACATGCGCACGGGTCCGATATTCACGACACAGGACCCACGAAGGAACAGCATGCACCGGTGGGGTCACTGGCCCATTCACAAGTAATTGTAGAGAGGAGGAGATATTTACTGTACTTATAGGTAATCCTATAGTAAGGCGTACCTATAGGTAAATACTCCCACTTTAATATGAAGCATACACAGTATAGCCAAATATCAGTTTTTGACTTTTGTAACGTTCGGAAAATCAACCCAACACAGGGAAGAAAACAGTGACTTAAGAACAATGGTACTCCAAAAAGTGAGCGCTCACGTACCTGTGCAAACAAGGAAGCCTGCTCCCTGGAGTGTCCAAAGGGATCGATGTGCCAAGCGACCCGCGGTCTACCGCATTCACCAAACGTATTCTCCAAGAACTGCAAGCCTAGAGTCATCTGGTCAATGATGGCATTGTAGTGCGTGGCAGCTTCGTCGTTCATAGACCAGCCACCATTTATAAATTCCAAGCGACCTGAGGAACAGAGAGGAGAGCGCTAGGTCTCAAAAGGACCACAAAATGAAAAAAGGGAGAATTGTTCTGATTGCCCACAGTCGCCCTTTCATTTTACGATTTTCAAAACAGGAGCGCATAAGTATTCTGCCCGATTACTATATGCGATATTTATGTGAATGCAGAACTAAACTCAAATCAGTAAGACTGTGTATGGGTATTATTATTACTTACCATCCATCCCAACAAGGAGATCCCACCAGAGCACCAAGTCATGTGGCCTTCAGTAGCTCTGTACTGTGGACACCGACCCCACTTGTGTAAGCTTCTTGGTACATGGTGTCTGCAGCATTTAGGGCCCGTTCACAGATGGGCATTGTATCAATGCATGCTTTATGGGGCACACACAGTGGATTTCTATCCTTTGCAGCTACTGAGGAATATCTGTAAAAGAATTTTTTTGTGCCCGTAGTTGAGCCTATGGAATGCACTTATTTTTCATCAAGAGCACTCCACATACCATTCCCTCCTCCCTTAGAGCCCTGCTCCTTTTATTTCTACCATTAGATACCCAGTGGAAATGAGAAAAATGTGATCGAGATTTTCCTACGTGAAGAAGAATACACAGCAAGTATGTCACAAGTGTCAAAGGGCACCTAACTGTAAGGCCAGACAGAAAACCATGGCGTAGATGTGTAGTGTGCCCCCCCCCCCGTGGCTCACCTTCTTGTATTAAGTGTACTACATCTTTCTGCACAGACTCCTTCTGCTCCCTCCACCAGCGCCAGAAAAACGCCATCTCCACATAGATGAACCTCTTTTTGGGGTCCTCAAGCAGCTGGGGGATCACAGAGTCCAAAATATATTGCACGCCAGCATGCTGGATGCTGTTATTTACTGAAAGACAAAAAATAAATAAAAAAAATAAATAAAAATAATAAAATAAAAATATGTAATCCAATCAATCAATCAGCTCATCTTCTCATCAGTTATGGGAAACATGTCACAGTATACACTATATTGTCAAAATTATTGGGACACCTGCCTTTACATGAACTTTAAAGTGTTACTAAACCCACAACACAACAGTAAAAATCAGTCTGTATATGCAGCATAGCATGCTTTTTATAATCACTGTGGAACCTAAGGGGTTAATCCTCTGCATTGTGTAAAAAGGCTCTTTTATCCTGTATGCACAGATCCTCCTATCCTGCATTGTCCAGCTTGGGAAGGCCAGCTAACACAGGCAGTAGCCGACCTGCACATGCTCAGTTGTGTCTTATGCTGGAGAAAACAGTTACTTGTTCTGAGAGATAGCCAGGTCACATGATATTGACATCACACATGTGGGCGTGTATAGAGGCTGCAGTGAAAATCTCCACGACCTGAACTCTAAATCCAATTGAAAATCTGTGGCAAGACTTGAAAATTGCTGTTCACAGACGCTCTCCATCCAATCTGACAGAGCTTGAGCTATTTTGCTAAGAAGGATGGGCACAAATTTCACTCTTTAGATGTGAAAAGCTGGTAGAGACATCCCCAAAAAGACTTGCAGCGAAAGGTGGTTCTACAAAGTATTGACTCAGGGGGGCTGAATACAAATGTACCCCACACTTTTCATATATTTAATTGAAAAACATTTTGAAAACCATTTATCATTTTCCTTCCACTTCACAATTATGGGCCACTTTGTGTTGGTCTATCATATAAAATCCCAATAAAACACATTTATGTTTTTGCTTACAACATGACAAAAGCTCAAGGGGTATGAATACTTTTTCAAGGCACTGTAGGTCGCTCCAAGTCTGTTAGCCAGGGACCCCGTCTGGAAGTCAGCAAGTGGCAAGGTTTTTATATTCATTTTTGTTCTTCTATTTGTGCTCCTGTATAATGTATATGGTATGGCCTTTGTAAATGAATTGCATATTTCAGTGAGAACTGTTGTTTGCAATTAATAGACAGATCATGTGATCTAGGCTGCCATAGCTTTAGTAACATAAGACTATATCTTTTTAGGGCTCATTCACCCCATGTGCAGAGACCGGCGTTTTTCTGCACCTGCACAATGCAGACATCTGCAAAGGGAAAAAAAAAAATAATAAATAAAAAAAAAAAAAAAGGGGGGGAAGGAGGAAGGAGCATGGGGGAAAAAAAAAAGCCATGACAAAAAATAATCAACGAATTCCAGTGGGTATAGAATGCAAGTAAACACTTATCAATGCACACTTTTTTTCATGAGTTTTTATGCACGGTATTACATGTACAAGCCCTAAAAAAATTCAGGGGTTTATTTTTGATTTTCTTTCTCAAAGTTCTATAATTTTGTGTTTCTGATGTGAGTCAATTAACAAAGTATTATTTTATGGTTAGAGCTGGTCTTATCTACTTGTACGTTTTTGGAACTATAACCAGGACCCAGCTCTGCAAGACCCCAGGGCTGCCCATAGATAAAAATAATATTTAAAGAACCCCCCCCCCCCCCCCCATTTTGGATACAGGGGAGGGTGAGAACCCTTTGCAGCATTTTTTGCCATTGGCAAGATTACCCATCACTTCCTGTCATGAAGACACAACAGGAAGTGACAATATCTTTCCATTGTGAGCTAGATTTCCACTTATATAGTAGTACAGGAAGACAAATTCCCCCATGTTGCTATCTTGGTGACAACTCTAAATTTTGGATTTACCCTCACTTATAGGGCAGGTGTCAACACACCAGGAGAGGGTTGACCTACCAAGTGGAGACACAGACAGTAATTCAAATCTAATCGAGGAGAGATGACGATAGAGATGACGATAGAGATGACGATAGAGATGACGATAGAGATGACGATAGAGATGACGATAGAGATGACGATAGAGATGACGATAGAGATGACGATAGAGATGACGATAGAGATGACGATAGAGATGACGATAGAGATGACGATAGAGATGACGATAGAGATGACGATAGAGATGACGATAGAGATGACGATAGAGATGACGATAGAGATGACGATAGAGATGACGATAGAGATGACGATAGAGATGACGATAGAGATGACGATAGAGATGACGATAGAGATGACGATAGAGATGACGATAGAGATGACGATAGAGATGACGATAGAGATGACGATAGAGATGACGATAGAGATGACGATAGAGATGACGATAGAGATGACGATAGAGATGACGATAGAGATGACGATAGAGATGACGATAGAGATGACGATAGAGATGACGATAGAGATGACGATAGAGATGACGATAGAGATGACGATAGAGATGACGATAGAGATGACGATAGAGAATATTATATTCTCGGTTTGTGAGTAATGCAGTTAACGAGTGTTTCGCAAACCGAGCACTGTATTTCTAAAAAAAACAAGCAGGATTCAGGCCAAAAGCAGTGTGCAGTACCGTTTTTGGCCTGAGGTGGGGGGGCGCCGTAGCTGAGCCGAGCGTCGCAGATCGGCGCCGTTCAGAAAGGCCCAAGGACAGTACGGCTGACCTCTGCAAACCTCGGAAAGTCTTGTGAACGGAGCCTTTCCCGAGGTCAGCCGAAGTGTCCTCGGGCCTTTTCAGCCGTTTCCAAGGCTCTCCGGCGCCCCCCCCCCTGCCTCTGGCCGCATGCGGTATTGCATCCCATTGAAGTCAATGGGAAACAATTTTTTTTAGCGTTTCCATTGACTTCAATGGGAAAACTCGCTTTGAAAACTTCGCTATGCGAGTACATTGGATTACGAGCATACTCCTGGAATGGATTATACTCGGAACCCGAGGTTCCACTGTATATGGGATTTGTGATACACTTCAAAATATCAACACAGCATTTATCTGAAATAAAATGCCACAAGGCAATAGAAGGGATGACAACCATTTTAAAAGACTATAGGGTCGATTTACTAATGTTGGGGAGTGCAAAATCTGGCGCAGCTGTGCGTGGAAATCAGCTCCCAGGCTTTTTTTTGTCAAAAAATAAATTGAACAAGCTAAAGTTAGACACCAATTGGCTGCCATGACCAGCTGCACCGAATTTTGCACTCTTCCGTTTTAGTAAATCAACCCCAATGTTTGTAACCAGCTTTTACAGTTTGAAACTAAAAAAAAAAAAAAAAAAAAAAAAAAAGGAACTAAAAAGACTTAGACATTGAGGGGTTGATATTTTTTGGGTGGTGAAAGGAGAACATTTTTGAACACCCTGCTTGAAAGAGGATACAGATCTGTGATAATCTACACAGGAAACTTTCTGTTCAATTACCAAATTATGAAGGTCGATAGAAAATTGCTGAAATAGGCGGAAACTGCAAAACTCTTATCTTCTATTCACAGATGTAACTGCCAAAGAAGTAAATATCGTCCACTTACCTCCATAATAATACTGATCTACAGTCTTCAACCAGCCCACATCATCATGCGTGTGAGGGATCAGGTGAACATTCAAGAAGCCATCAGGAGCTGCTAGGCAGGTCTATAGGAAAAGACAAGATTATATTCAGATTACAGATCTACCAACTCACTGGTGGACTCCCTTTCATCCACTTCTCTTAGGCAACCTTTGCTGCACACACGTAGCACCTTCGCCCATCTGGTCCTCTAGAAATTGCCAATTCCATCCACCTGTAGTGCCAATGCCTTGACCTCACCATGTCACCATCTCCCCCCTCTGTTCACCAAAATTCTACACACTCAATATTCCTCTCCATCAACCTGAACTCTACAAACTCATTACCTCATCCTTTCCTCTGACCAGACACCCAACCCTTCATCCACCTGAACCCTACACAGTCAATATCTCATCCTTCTCTCTATCCAGACACCCACCCTTCTATCACATCCTCCTTCCACCTGAACCCTACACAGTCAATATCTCATCCTTCCTTCTGTCCAGACACCCACCCTTCTATTACATCCTCCTTCCACCTGAACCCTACACATTCAATACCTCATCCTTCCTTCTGTCCAGACACCCACCCTTCTATTACATCCTCCTTCCACCTGAACCCTACACATTCAATACCTCATCCTTCCTTCTGTCCAGACACCACACCCTTCTATCATATCCTCCATCCACTTGAACCCTACACAGTCAAGATCTCATCCTTCCCTCTTTTCCAGGATCTACATCCATCTTCCCACTCCATCCAACTGAACCCCACACACTCAATATATCTCATCCTTCTCTCCATCCAGACACCCACCCTTCCATCACATCCTCCATCCACCTGAGCCCTACACATTCAATACCTCATCCTTCCCTCTGACCAGACACCCACCCTTCTATCATGTCCTCCATCCACTTGAACCCTACACAGTCAAGATCTCATCCTTCTATCTTCCCCCCCTCTTCCCCAAAACCTACACCCACCATGCCTCACTCTAGTCTCTGTTTCAATTATGTTTATTAAAGTTTTCCCAAGTACAAATAAAGATAATTTAGCAAATATAAGTGACTAAGTTCCCCAAAGAAAAAAAAAAGACATAATGAGAGTAAAAGAAGGAGAATTTTCTCCTTGGCTGGGACACCCCTCAAGAAAGAGGCACAGCTTCCAATATGATGCAGGAGGAAAACATGGCATTAACCAACAGAACTAGGCAGTAATAACAGAACTGAAGGTAGGGAGGGGAAAAGGTCAAAAATACATAGATCAGAAGGGATAAGAATTATATAGCTCCTCGCTGTGCATTCAGACTTTCAATTACAGCCCATGGCAGAGGGAAGTTTTCCAGCACCAACTTGCCAGCTGAGATGTCATGTGATGTGACCAAATTCTGAGAGCTGCAAAGCAAGTAGATGATGGTGGAAGGACAAACCCTTTCCCCATACTTACCTAGTTTAAGGACCCTGTCCAACCACCTCTCGCCTTGATGTTAATCTCTGGCTGGCCAGTCCTCCTTTTCCAGCAGCCCAGTGCATACGTAGTAGTAGCACCAGATGGCTTCTACGCTTATTTCTCCTGGACTTCTAGAGACACACAGACACTGGAAAGGTGAGGACTAAGGATGAGCTCAGGCGCGTTCGCAAACAGCACGTGCCGAGTCCGCCAGGAAGTCGGCACTGCACAGTGCTAATCACAGGCAGCAAGACATTTCCTGATCTCTGCAGCCGCGCATTGGGACAATGTCTCACTGCTTGCGATTAGCGCTCTGCAGTGCCGACTTCTTGGCGGGCTCCGCACGTGCTGTTTGCGAACATGCCTGAGCTTAACTTTAGTGAGGACTGTCTGAACAGAGGTAAAATAAAAAGGGTAGAGGAACTTTCATAAAAAAAAAAAAGTTTTCTTACCCTACAACAGTGGAGGCTGGTGCTCCATCGGTCGGGGGTGGCAGACGGACCTGACCACGGACCCACCCCCCATTGCTCCAGCCCGCACGGTGCACAACCCGCTTCCTGATTGGCTGGGAGGAGAATTAGTGCGACAATAGGGAATATTTGCTGTAATTCTTGGGGTTTAAAAAAAACACACAACCTCATTGGAATCCATGCATCCGGCGCCCAGCATGTAGATTGGGAGCTGAACACATGGATGGGGGGGGGCTTAAATGCCTAATGGAAGGACCGCCACTTCCCTATTGACCATCAACGTAGGGGGCCACATCTACACTGATAACTAGGGACACTACAAAATTCTACTGTCCGTTTTGCTTTTGATATATTTTTAGAATGAAAACTAAAAATGATGTATAGAGTGGGAGGATGTGAAAGAATAATCTACCCAGGGTGTCAAACATGCCAAGGAGGTCATCATTTACACCAGATTCAGTGGCATGCATTTTTAAACGCAGTAAGAATACGGTACAAATACATATGTGAGAAAAATGAATGCACTTCAATGAGCCTGGTTTACGCTACTGTAGTGCTTTAATGTGCGTAGAATAAAAGTATAGTATGTTGCATTTTTCAGCACCGGAATGAACTGCAAACGCACGTGAATGAACGGAAGAGAACTGAAAACGTACGTGGAGACAGGCAAACATGTGAATGGATGCAAACGCTACTTTGTAAAAATAGAATTATAACATTTAAAAACACACAAAAAAGGAATTGCAAATGCACATGCAGAAACACATGATAAATGTGGGGATTGTATTGTAAACGAGACATTATATTTAAAATGTTCAGTGATCGAGCTAATGGACTGTACATATAATTATTATTTTTTTTTTTTTTTAAAAAGGGGTTCCCCGAGATCTGAAAATATTTTCATTGGTTCCCTCTGGGGTAAAAAGGTTGAGACGGCTGCCATAGGCCATAATGTCCATGTGCTATATTTTTCTCCCTTATTATCACCTTGTATCAGGCTGACTATCAGGCTTCAGCACTTTGCGAGTCACTGACCCAGAACAAGTATACACATCAGCAAAATATGAGAAGAGACATCAGGCATCCTTATCAGCATGCTTGCAGCATCAGCATGCTTGTTAAAAAAAAAAAAAGTCACTAATACCCAGTATGTTTTCATAATAAACCTTTTCAACAACTGAAAAGATAAAAACACTACCATTTCCATATCCTTGTACACTGTCAGCTGAAAATGATATTATCGGCATTTTTGCCGATAAGAGAAAAAAGGTGCCCATAATGGCAATGAAAATGCATGCAATTTTACCACGATTTTAGTCATGCGACTCAAAAACCTCATCAAAAATATAACACAGGTGCGTTATTGATCCGTTCTTGCTGCATTTTCAATGCATTTCAACGGGGAGGTGCATATTTGGTGCAGTTTTGTTAACTGACCAAAAATGCAGGAAGCAAGATTTTTAACACCACAATAGAAGCGCAACAGACCAGTGTGAAGACACACGTAGAATTTAAAGGGATAGATTTTTCTTGCACTAAGGCTTCATGTACACGGGACGTTTTTACAACCTCTCCTGAACGATTTAACTTGACAGATAGTAACCCACATTAAAATGTCCGTTTTGCCACATTTAGGTTTAGAAGCGTTTTTTTCCACCAAAATAGCCAAAAATGAAAAAAACGCCTGTAAGCGAAATGCGGCTAAATGCGAGTTACCGCGTTTAGCCCTTGAAACGCCTCTAAACTAATCTTCTGAACCCATTTTTTGCGTTCCAAAAAAAGCCTCTAAACTCAACTGCCTAGAAACGACTATAAATGACCCCGTGAACATGTACTGATAAGATAGCAGAGGAGAGTTCAGGGGCAGCTGAAAAAAAAAAAAAATGCCCAACTGCTCCTAAATGTCCGTTTTGCAGCAGTGTACATGAGGCCTAAAAAGGTGCCAATAATGATCGACAATGTATATTCATGATATTAAATTAACCACTTCCCACCTGCACTATAGCTGAAAGACGGCTACAGCACAGGCCTCATTTGCTGGGAGGGTGTCCCCTGTGGAAAGAAGAAAGAAGCGAAGAAGCGAAGAAGCGAAGAAGAAGAAACAAGAAAGAAGAAGAAACAAGAAAGAAGAAGAAACAAGAAAGAAGAAGAAACAAGAAAGAAGAAGAAACAAGAAAGAAGAAGAAACAAGAAAGAAGAAGAAACAAGAAAGAAGAAGAAACAAGAAAGAAGAAGAAACAAGAAAGAAGAAGAAACAAGAAAGAAGAAGAAACAAGAAAGAAGAAGAAACAAACAATCCTAAATTCGCAGCTCTTTATTGAACCATTAAACATCCACAGTACTGGAGGAAAAAGCAAGTCGAATTACTTCAAAGAGAGCTAAATCACACCTCCAGCCTCATTAAATTTGACTCCCAGCTGTGAAAACTACCGACTCATTAGCTATCATTGAAGTCATTCTTTTTTCAATCACTTTTTCCTCCAGCACCATGAATTATTAATGGGCGTGTTCAATAAAGACACCAGAAATTAGAATGATTTGTGTGTAATCAGCTTCAGCACATTGTGTCAGTCTATGGTTGTGACATCCGGAAAGTATTCACAGCACTTCACTTTTTCCACATTGATATGTTACAGCCTTATTCCAAAATGGATTAAATTAAATTTATTATTTTCCTCAAAA
The DNA here is from genome assembly GCA_037952835.1 of Lithobates septentrionalis. Lineage (NCBI taxonomy): Eukaryota > Metazoa > Chordata > Amphibia > Anura > Ranidae > Lithobates > Lithobates septentrionalis. Next base: position 35,434 of record JBBDGP010003507.1, read on the forward strand.
TTCTACAAAACAATACCCCATAATGACAACATGAAAGAAGTTTGTTCGAAATCTTTGCAAATGTATTACAAATAGAAAAAAATCCCATGTACATAAGTTTTCACAGCCTTTGCCATGACACTCAAAACTGAGCTCAGGTGCATCCTGTTCCCACTGATCATCCTTGAGATGTTTATACAACTTGATTGGAGTCCACCTGTGGTAAATTCAGTTAATTGGACATGATTTGGAAAGGTACACACCTTGTCTATAGAAGGTCCTACAGTAAACAGTACGTTTCAGAGCACAAACAAAGCCATGAAGTCCAAGGAATTGTCTGTAGACCTCTGAGACAGGATTGTATGGAGGCACAGATCTGGGTACAGAAAGATTTCTGCAGCATTGAAGGTCCCAATGAGCACAGTGGCCTCCATCATCCATAAATGGAAGAAGTTTGGAACCACCAGGACTCTTCCTAGAGCGTGACGCCCGGCCAAACTGAACGATCTGGGGGAGAAGGGCCTTAGTCAGGGAGATGACCAAGAACCCGATGGTCACTCTGATAGAACTCCAGTGTCTCGCTGTGGAGAGAGGAGAACCACCATCTCTGCAGCACTCCACCAATCAGGCCTGTGTGGTAGAGAGGCCAGACGGAAGCCATTCCTCAATAAATAAGGCACATGACAGCCAGCCTGGAGTTTGCCAAAAGGCTCCTGAAGGACTCTCAGACCATGAGAAACAAAATTCTTTGGTCTGATGAAACAAAGATTGAACGCTTTGGCCCGAATGGCAAGCGTCATGTCTGGAGGAAACCAGGCACTGCTCATCACCTGGCCAATACCATCCCTACAGTGAAGCATGACGGTGGCAGCATCATACTGTGGGGGTATTTTTCAGCAGCAGGAATTGGAAGACTAATCAGGATCGAGGGAAAAATGAACGTAGCAAAGTACAGAGACATGCTTGATGAAAACCTGCTCCAGAGCACTCTGGACCTCAGACTGGGGTGAAGGTTCATCTTCCAACAGAACAACGACCCTAAGTACTAGAGCTGCACGATTCTGGCTAAAATGAGAATCACAATTTTTTTGCTTAATAGATAGATCATGATTCTCTCACGATTCCCGCCGCGTACATCTTTCATATTAAAACAAAAAAAAAAAAAAAAAAAAAAAAAAAAAGTTAACTTTACTGTTTTGTTTTTTTATTTTATTCATTGAAGTGTATTTTTTCCCCCAAAAAAATTGCATTTGAAAGACCGCTGGGCAAATACAGTGCGACATAAAATATTGCAGCAATTGCCATTTTATTCCCTAGAGTCTCTGCTAAAATATATATAATGTTTGGGGGTTCCAAGTAATTTTCTAGCAAAAAAATATTGGATTTTAACTTAAAGGGGTTGTAAAGGTAAAAGTTCTCTCACCTTAATGCATTCTCTGCATTAAGGTGAAAAACAACATCCGACAATACTGCCCCCCCCAGCCCCCCATTTTACTTACCTGACCCCTCGAAAAGTCCCACGCTTGCCCCCGACATCCTCTTTGCCGCTCAGCCTGGCCGTTGATTGGCTAGAGTGGATGGATTGAAAGCAGCGCAGCCATTGGCTCGCGCTGCTGTCAATCACATCCAGAGACGCGGCGTGCCGGGGGGGGGGGGGGCAGGGCCAAGTGATACAGTGAGCATCTATGGCTGCCGGCTGTATCACGGGAGTGCGCCCGCAAGCACTCAACACCATGCGAGGGAGCTCACATGAAGGTGTTGAGTCCTTGGTGGGGGGGAGCCGAGACAGCCGCTGAGGGACCCCAGAAATGGATGTTCGGGTCCACTCTGTGCAAAACGAGCTGCACAGTGGAGGGAAGTATAACATGTTTGTTATAAAAAAAAAAAAAAAAATTTAAAATTAAAAAAAAAAAAATGTATCTTTTAGTGATCCTTTAAGAAAGAAGTGTCAGAAAAAGATTTAGATTTTAAGTGGTTAAACTTCCTGCATTTACAGGTTGTTGAAAACTTGTTGGACTGCCCGATTATTTACACAGAAGTTCTATCCCTTTGATCTAAGGAGGAAGCTTAGTTACAATGTTTCAAGTTAAAGACTTGGCAGAATGCCTGGATGCTTCCTTTTGACAGCTGAGTGAGCAGATAAAGTCTCTCCACTTGTTTATATGAAAGAATCGGAAAAATCTGCAGGAGAGGTGGTGTGGGGAGGTGGTGTGGGGGGGAGCGAGATCACTTTTTTTTTTTTTTTTTTTTTTTTTTTAACGATTAACTGTGCAGCTCTATTAAGCACACAGCCAAGATAAAGGAGTGGCTACAGGACAACTCTGTGAATGTCCTTGAGTGGCCCAGTCAGAGCCCAGACTTGAACATCTCTGGAGAGATCTTGAAATGGCTGTGCACCGACGATCCCCATCCAACCTGATGGAGCTTGAGAGGTCCTGCAAAGAAGAAATGGGAGAAACTGCCCAGAACTAGGTGTGCCAAGCTTGTAGCATCATACTCAAAAGACTTAAGGGTGTAATTGGTGCCAAAAAGGCGCTTCAACAAAGTATTGAGCAAAGGCTGTGAATACTTGTATACATGGGATGTTTCTCCTTTTTTTATTTTTAATACAATTTGCAAAGATCTCATACCAACTTCCTTCACGTTGTCATTATGGGGTATTGTTTGTAGAATTTGGAGGAAAATAAAATGAATTTAAACCATTTTGGAATAAGGCTGTAACATAACAAAACGTGGAAAAAGTGAAGCGCTGTGAATACATTCCAGATGCACCGTAGATGAGGATCACATCATATTTTATGGCAAATTACTGCAGAAATACAGTTCATTCCAAGGGGGTGTGTATGTATGTATGTATGTATGTATGTATACATACCATATAATGATATTAATATGGTGAAGGGTCAGAGACATCCAGAGCAGAAGATATGGGGGGGGGGGGGGGGGGGAACGACAAAGTGGTGTGTGTGTGTGTATATATATATATATATATATATATATACACACACACACACACACACACACACACACACACACACACACACACACACACACACATACACCCCCCCCCCCCCCCAGTGATCACTGTGTATATATAATATATCTCTGCATACCCCCCAGTGATCACTGTGCCCCCCTCTCTCTCACACCATGGTTCTCTATGACAGTACACAATATACATGGAGCAGATCCTGGGAGGGAGAAGATTCCTCTGCAGAGCCGGGCACTCACCTCCTCCCCGCAGCCCCGGATCACAGGCACACAGGTCACCAGTAGTATCAGCAGCAGGCAGATCCCCCGGCAGCTCTTCATCCTGTCTGCCCGTGTCTGATCTCCCCCACAACACACACACACAGACTGTGCCCGCAGCTGGGGATTTACACCGGGATCACATGACTTGTCAGCCTCTCCCCGGCTCAGCGGCCAATCAGCGGGCGAGCATCGCTTGGTCACGTGACCAGGGTTCTGCTTGCCACTACAAAACAGCTTAGCCGTTCTGCCAGCAGGGGGCGGCGGTGTCACGCTGTGTGTGTGTGTGTGTGTGTGTGTGTGTGTGTGGTGGAGACAGAAGTAGGTGCTGAGAATTCCCCTTTGTATAGAGAGGAAGTAGAAGGTTCCAATCAGTCACATTTTAGTTTTGATTTTAGTGATCCTAGCATAAGCAGGCCCCAGAAAAGTCTCAGTGAAGTCAGGGAGGAGAATGAAGCTTCTGCATACATTTGGTGTCTCTTTTTCTTTTGTATTCATTAACCGGTTCAATACAGGGCATTTTCACCCCCTTCCTTCCCAGACCGATTTTTAGTTTTCAGCGCTGTCGCACTTTAACTGACAATTGCGCGGTCGTGCGACGTTGTACCCAAACAAAATTGACGTCCTTTTTTTCCCCACAAATAGAGCTTTCTATTGGTGGTATTTGATCACCTCTGCAGTTTTTATTTTTTGCGCTATAAACAAAAGAAGAGCGACAATTTTGAAAAAAACACAATATTTTTTACTTTTTGCTATAATAAATATCCCAATTTTTTTAAAAAAAAAACAAATTTTTCCCTCAGTTTCGGCCGATACGTATTCTTCTACATGTTTTTGGTTAAAAAAATCGCAATAAGCGTATATTGATTGGTTTGCACAAAAGTTATAGCGTCTACAAAATACGGGATAAATTTATGGCATTTTAAAATGAATTTTTCGTGACTGCGACATTATGGCGGACACATCGGACACTTTTGACACATTTTTGGGACCATTCACATTTATACAGCGATCAATGCTATAAAATTGCATTGATTACTGTGTAAATGTGACAGGCAGTGAAGGGGTTAACCACTAGGGGGACACAAGGGGTTAAATGTGTTTCCTAGGGAATGATTCTAACTGTAGGGGGAGGGGACGTACAAGGGGAGGACACCGATCAGTGTTTCTCTGTACTGGGAACACAGATCAGTCTCCTCTGAGCTGACAGGACGTGGATCTGTGTGTTTACACACACAGATCCACGGTCCGGCCCGGTTAACGGGCAATCACGGGTGCCCGGTGAACATCGCGGCCGCCGGGCACACACACCGGGTCCCGAGCAACGCGGCGGCCGCGCACACGCGCCAGTGTTGCCAACCGCCCATGTTTTTACGGGCAGCCCGTAAAAACGGGGCTATTTTTTCATGTCAGTGAAAACCCGTAAAGAAAATTTCATGCCCGTAAAAATGACGGTCCCGGCTCGGAACTGCGCATGTGCAGTCCCGAAGCATTGCCGAGAGTCTCTGATCATCCCTGTGACTGCTGGTACTTGTCTTGTACCCTCCCCCTTCCTCCGACAGCGCGCCTTATTTGATTCTGGCAGATGCTGGGAGGGGGGGAGGAGTGGAGTGGAGTGGAGTGAGCGAGCCTGCAGTGGAGCGCCCGCCCGGACGGACTTCAGCCTAGCAGGGGGTAAGCTTAGCTAGCCTAGCAATTAGCTAAATGCAATTGTGTCTTTACTTGTGTTAATGGGCAGGAGGAGGGGGACAGAGGATGGGCTGTGTTGCAGGCTTCTGAAGCAGGCTTGTGTGCACTGTGCAGATGGTTTTTTTGTGTGTCAGATCTGCTTTTCTTCTAAAGGGAGGACGTTTTCTCCCCAATCTCCTATTACCTGCAGTGCTCACCACCAGTACAGGCACAGCCACCTCAGTCCTCCCCATAGTTAGCAACTCATGTGTCTGTGGCACAGTAGCACTACAAATCCAAGCATGCCAGGAGAGGGGAGGCAGCAGCAGCAATATGATTTGGCTGGTATTTTTTGATGAAAAAGTGCTGCTGTATATTGTGTTTGTACTGTAATATAATTATGTATTGTGCTTGATGGTCTTGAGGTGTTTATTTATATATTTTTTTTATCTGAGTAAGTAGTGAGCACATTTGGTCTCCTGTATCATGTCCACAGCCTATGACCGTCTCCTGTATCATGTCCCCAGCCTATGACCGTCTCCTGTATCATGTCCGCAGCCTATGACCGTCTCCTGTATCATGTCCGCAGCCTATGACCGTCTCCTGTATCATGTCCGCAGCCTATGACCGTCTCCTGTATCATGTCCGCAGCCTATGACCGTCTCCTGTATTATGTCCGCAGCCTATGACCATCTCCTGTACCAAGTCCACAGCCTAGGACCGTCTCCTGTAGTATGTCCGCAGCCTAGGACCGTCTCCTGTAGTATGTCCGCAGCCTAGGACCGTCTCCTGTACCATGTCCACAGCCTATGACCGTCTCCTGTAGTATGTCCGCAGCCTATGACCGTCTCCTGTAGCGTGTCCGCAGTCTCTGACCGTCTCCTGTATCCTGTCTGCAGTCTCTGACCGTCTCTTGTAGAATAAAACCCAGAGCCACCAAGCTGGAGCCATTTGACTGAGCCCTGCACGGTGCACCTGAGAGGAGGTCAGTGACAGCGCCGCCAGGCCAATCTGAGGGGGAGTCACTGATGTAAGGGGGCACCGATATAAATGTTTCCCCCCTATATTAGTAAACCCCCTTACCTTTGTGTATTCACTGTACGGAAGGTGGTCTCTGGTCACCAGAGTGCGCCCCACAACAGAGTTCCTGGTGTTCCCCTTTACATCAGAGTCTGCAAGATTCGCCCTTACAGTGCAACAAGGAACTCAATCTGCGGACCCTGATGTAATTGGGAACTCTGATGTAAAGAGAACAAAGTGGACTCTGATATAAGGTTGTCTCTGGTCACCAGAGCCCCCCTCTACATCAGAGTTCCACCTTAGATTATGATTTGCAGCGTTCCCCTTTACATAAGAGTTTCATTTCATTGCAAGAGGGAATCCTGCAGACTCTGATGTAAAGGGGAACTCTGTGCTGGCCGGGTTATAGTAACCTGACCTTCGTGTCAATGCAGAAATATGTTTTTTACTTTTGTTAAACTTAAACACATTGCTAATAGCACTAGATATATGTTTATAGTTTAAATATTCATATTTGCACTGTTTAGCACTGAAAACTGTAATTATAGGTACTTTTTTGCAGTGGCAGTAAAAAATTGGTGCCGTTTGTAAATTTTTGGTATCCTGCCAGTAAATTTTGCCTCGGAAGGTTGGTAACACTGACGCGCGCCCCCTAGACGGCCGGGAACCCGAGGCGTCATATGACGTCCACCCAGGATGGGAGATCCCATCTGTGGACGTCATATGTCTATAGGCCGGTATTGAAGTGGTTAATAACCAGTTTCAGCTCCGGAAGATTTACCATAGTTGCCAACATTGTAAAAAAAATTTATAATTTATAATATTTATAATTCATAATTAGGGGGCGGGGCATGCATTTGTGGGCGTGGCACAGGGAAAAGGAAATAGTAAAATGGGCGTGGTTTACGCAAAATAGTGGGCGTGTCTTAAATGGGCGTGGCTCAAAAGGGGGGTGGTTAGAGTCTGAGATGAATGAGGGATGGAGAGGGAAAGGGGGGGAGAGGGATGGAGGGACAGCAGCCCCAGATCCTACACAACAATAGAAATATGTGTATTCTAGAAAGTTTAATAATCAGCAGGTAAAGATACTCCAAACACCTGGTGTTAGCACTTCAATCAGCCCGGCACCATGAAAAACAAAAGTTATCCCCGCACTAGTTTAGGTCTCACCAGGTGTAAAGCTGATCTTGCTCTCCAGAGATGAGAGGTTCCAGGTGCTGGCTCATGCTAGTAGAGACTATATGCAAACGAGAAGATCTGGACAGCCGCACTCCAGGAAGTAATAATCCAAGTTTCTTTATTTTAAAATCAGGAACACATCAGATACAGGACATCATAGACAGAGTATACAGATCATAGGCTAACGCGTTTCACACTTGTCCAAGTGCTTACTCATAGCTAATGATAATAGAAAATCAGACCACATATATACTAACTATTATTGATCACGTGACCAAGTAATCAATGCAAACACATGAAGCAGCTGAAATTCAGCTGTGGGGAATGTGAGTGTGAGTGAGCATTTAAATCTTGAAAGTCACTATGCATATAAAGTGTATATGTGTGAGCAGAAGAGATAAATGTGAAGGTGTCAAAATTGTTTACTGTGAAAAAGTGCATACAAATTATTTGTGAATAAGAGTAATAAAATATATTATATAAAAAATTTGAAATAAAAATTCCAAAATATAATTGTAATGAATGCTGAAGTCAATTATGAGTGAAGAGACCATAGAATGGGTGTAAATGTAGTGATACAAACATAAATTGATTGTAACAGGTGATAAAAGGAATTTTATATGAATTTTATTAGTGTCATGAATGAATAAAATAACAAGATAAATGAGAATAAACTAGAATGAAATAAATGGTGGTGTGTATTTAAAGAAATCAAGAGCTAGGCTTGTGTACGTGATAGATGTGATAAATGACATTTGTGGCTAGACCGCATATGAAGGTACGTAAAATTGACATTATTTTTAATATCATTTGTGTCGTAAAGAGTACCTGATCACGTAAAAAGGAAAGGGAAGGAAAATACACAGAGAAAACAGTCAGTGGATACATGTCTCCGCTATTTATAGTAAAAGTTCTATAATTGTATCAAAAAGTTCTTTTTAAATATACATTTGTTGTTTATGTTTACTCCAGTATCTTGTTAACATACAATAACAACTTTTCGTAGTTTCTGAGAATAAAGCATTTCTTCTAAACAAACAAAATCAAGAAGAAACAAAATATAACGTGAAGAGCTTCTACCGAAAAGCGATAGTGCTGTGATAAGAAAAAAACATTTAATGGGATATAAGACTATGTTCATGACAAAACTAAATCATATTTAGTTTGAAACCTACATTACAAAATGTTACAAAAAAATTGACACGCACAGAGCTGTGCGTATGTGCAAGTGTGTGTATATATGGGTGTGGGTGTGGGTGTGGGAAGGTTCATTTCAGCTGAAACAAATCGGCTTCTATGTTAAAGAACTCCTGCACACACATACACATAAAGATCTTGCTCATTAGGACTACAATTGTCTATAGAGAGTAAAAAAGGCATATTTCAGCTACCATATACATATTGGCTGAATGAAGAACCATCTGAAAGGTCTATAGAAATTAATGTGTAGTTCTAAGTCTAAACCATCAATCAAGGGAATGCTCGCTAAAAATTATTTGTCAAATTTGGTAATAAATTTCCAGGAGGAGGGATAAGAAGTTTAATAAAAAGTAAAAAAGAACCAAACTTGATGGCGGATTCCCAGAGTGAAAGATGGCAGGGAAAGTAAAGGGGGGGAACTCTCACAGATTAATTCATGTCATGAAAAATTTAATCTGTTTCCATTGATATGATAAATAAAATATGAGTAGTTTTATTTTTGTTTGTTAATTTAGTTTATATTGATGTTTTTATTAATATTTATCAAACCTTTTTGTCGCTATGTCAAACTATAGTGAAATTTATAAAGGGTGTCTAGAGTGTTAAAAAGCATTAGGTTCGACATGAAATTAGATACTCTGACCAGCAGTTGAACCGCATTAATATTCATATTAGTCAAAAGGAATGTCATTTAAAATATTTAGAGTGTTGAAGCGTGTTCAAATAAACATGAAGTCAGTCATACTATTCAGCGGTCGAACTACAAACATCCCCGTATAGGTGAAAAGGAAGTGAAACCACTTCCCCTTGAACATGATAGTAAAATTTGAAAATAATAATAGGGAGGATATGATAACATCGACCTATTAGGGGTTTAAATGGCAAGCAATAAAGTGGAAACACATAGAGAGACACAACTATAATATCCGGTATGTGTGTCTCTATATCCAGAAATGCAATGGTCTATGGCAGGGGTCTCAAACTCAAATTGCCTGAGGGCCACATGACAAGTTTTCATATCCCATGGGGGGCCGCATGCAAACTTTTAAAACTTCAAAAGCAATGAACTATACCAGCAATAATATACTATACTATACCCAGCACTGGTGTCAGCAAACGCATTATACCCAGTACTGGTGTCCGTAAGCGCATTATTAACCCAGCATTGGTGTCAGCAAACGCATTATTAACTACCCAGCATTACCCCTCCCACACTGCACAAATAGCCACACACTGCACAAATAGCCCCACACTCCATAAAATACCCCCCACACTCCATAAAATACCCCCCACACTCCATAAAATACCCCCACACTACACAATTACCCCCCACACTGCACAATCACCCTCCACACTGCATAAAATACCCCCCACACTGCACAAATTTCTACCCCAGTCACCCCACTAAGGACTTTGCCTCAGTGTGATGGCTCACTCACCTCTCCTGGCAGTCAGGATCATCTGCCTCCCAAATCCTCTCCTCCTGGCTTCCATACAGGCCTAGTGACAGGGGACCCAGAGAACACAATCTCCCGCCCCTGAGGTGGCAGCAGGACCCTGGTTTGGGGCTCTGGTCGATCGTCAATGCCTAGGTGGGCGGATCGATGAGCGGATCCCTCCTCCGCTCCATTCTCAGCTCTGTTCTCTCTCTGGGCTGCAGCAGCGTGCAGCGGAGAGGACAGAAGAGATGGAGAGGTAAAGCCGATGGCCGATATTTTAGGCCGATTTGAAAAAAAAAAAACCTCACCCACTCCACTCCTCCCTGCTTGCTCCTGTCACTCTACCAAACACTTGATGTCCTCAGTACAGATGGCACTGGTTGGCTTAGGCAGGTGGCACTGGCAGGTGGCACTGTCTGTCACTGGCAGGTGGCACTGGCAGGTGGCACGTTGCACTGTTTGGAGGGTGCACTGATTGGCACTGACAGATGGCACTGGCATGTGGCACTGATTGGCAATGGCACTGGCAGGTGGCACTTATTGGCAGTGGCACTGGTTGGCACTGGAAGGTGGCACTGGCAGGCATTGGCAAGTGGCACTGGTTTGAAACTGGCAGGTGGCACTGGTTTGGAACTGGCAGGTGGCACTATTGGCACTGACAGGTGGCACTGATTGGCGTGGCACTGGCAGGTGGCACTGATTGGCGTGGCACTGGCAGGTGGCACTGATTGGCGTGGCACTGGCAGGTGGTGGCAGGTGGCACTGGCAAGCACTGGTTGGCACTGGCAGGTGGCACTGATTGGCGTGGCACTTGCAGGTGGCGGAAGGTGGCACTGGCAGGTGGCTTTGATTGGCAGGGGCACTGGTTGGCGGTGGCACTGGCAGGCACTGGTTGGCGGTGGCACTGATTGGCGGTGGCAGGTGGCACTGGCAGGTGGTACTGGTTGGAGGTGGCAGGTGGCAATGGCAGACTGGTTGGCACTGGCAGGTGGCACTGATTGGCAGTGGCACTGGCAGCTGGCACTGACAGATGGCACTGACAGATGGCACTGATTGGCACAGGCAGGTGCCACTGGCAGGTTTCACACTGAGCGGAGTGTAACCGTGTGTGAAACTGACAAGGAGCTGTCCACACTCAGCGCTTGATGCTTGTGTGAAGCTGACACGTAGCACAGAGGAGAGAGACAGAGGGATCTGTCAGAATTGAGGTTGATGTCGGGGTGGGCGGGACCCGGCCGAGGTGGGCGGGGCCAGCAGCTGTCAAACACCAGCCAATGATTGGGCTGCTTAAGAAAAGGGGCGGGCCACATACACGTAGCTGCCCGCCCAGATCCCATTGGCTGGTGTTTGATATTGGCCGGGTCCCGCCTACCCCCGACATCAACCTCAAATCTGACAGATCCCTCTGTCTCTCTCCTCCTGTTACGTGTCAGTTTCACACAAGCATCAAGCGCTGAGTGTGGAGAAGGAAGGAAGAGCAGCGGCCAGTGCTATATATCGGCCTAATGGCCAAATATCGGTCGACCTCTAGTCCTTTATCAGCCCTGCCTGCGGGCCATTTTTAACAGGTCCGCGGGCCGCAAATGGCCCGCGGGCCGGTACTTTGAGACCCCTGGTCTATGGAGACATGAAGGGAGAAAATAGAAAAGTAGAGTCATATGTGAACACCATCAGAAGATGTTTGACTCTGTGGAAACAAGGATCGGAACTATGAAATCGTCGTGTGTATAGGCACTGTTGTTGGTAAAACTTACTGGATGTTTTAACTCATGCTATGCCAGTGCATATACAGATAAGTCTATGGAGATAGAGGCAAAGTAAAATCAAATCGCAACAAATCTATGTGCACAAATATAATAAAGTAATTGTGACTAACGTTGACTACAGATTTTTTATAAATGTGTTATTTCATTTCGCTATGTCACTGAGATTATATTTTTTATTTTTATTTATTGATGTAATATGCTCCAAATATTTAATATGACTGTATAAAGACATATCTATATATGCTACCTCCACACAGATAATGATTTATTATGATTGTAATCATGTATATATAATCTCATATATGTTCCTATTGTGATCATATTGATGACCACAGATGAGAGAAATATATAGTGACATCTATTAAATATATTATTTATCATTATTTTATCTGTGTGGGGGGGGGGCACTTTTGAACTAAAAAAGTATATATATAAGGTGGGGCTGGATGATCAAAACCACTTGTAAATAGCCTGTATATCAGTCATAATAATAGGAAACGTCCCATTCGAAGTTTAAGCCAAGGGGAATTCTGGTGTTTAAAGAAAAAATCCAAAAAACTTCACGTTTACATAAAAGATGGAATTTGTCTCCTCCCCTTGTGGGCATAGCTATTTTCTCTACTCCTTGAATAAATAGACTGGAAACATCTTTGTGGTGTGTGAAAATCCAGTGCTTGGCTACATTTGTTAATTTGTCTTTTGTTATGTCATATAAATGATCGTGTAGGCGATCTTTGAGTCGCCGTGTTGTGCGGCCAACGTACTGGACTTGGCATATGTCACAAGTAATGACATACACCAAGAACTGTGTGTTGCAATTGATGAAAGAAGAGATTTTAAAGTTTTTACCATTTTTTTTTAAATCAGATTCTTTTTATTGATTTTTAAAACATAAGAAGAGAAAAAACTCTTCCTTACAACAAAAACAAAAACAAAAACATACATCAAATTGCATTGCCAATGACATATTATTATCCAAACATACAATCAATCAGCTTATGTTTCCTGCAATATTATGGTATATATAGGGTTACAATCAATCTATGAAGACAAATCTTTACGTATCTATACCAATTTCAGCTTTATCTCATATTTTCTATGATTAGTAAGTGTGTCCTTTTTAGTACTTTGTACCCCTACCCCGCTCCCGGTCCTTCAACGGACAATCGGTCGATATAGAGGTAAAGTTTTTACCATTAGTGCATGAGTGTATATTTTTATCCACTTTGATATGGTGGCAATAATTGCAGCCCGTCTTCCCACATCTATAATTTCCTGTGAAATTCAACCAGTTTGTTTTATTACGTTTTTTTGGGAACAAACTCGGTGATAGAGAGTTTTCCAAAGTAGGTGCTCTCCGTGAGACCACTTTTATACCTCCAGAGAGGATTTTACTGTAAATAGGGTCATTAAATAGGATGGGAAGGTACCTACGGTATTTATGATATTTTTTATTTTTTTTAAATCTAAACTATAGGGCGTGGAGAAACCCGGAATTGAGATATCACTTGGGAATTTCTTGGATGGATTTTTGTTCCTTTTTGGTGTGTTCTCTTTTAAAAGGGTATGCCTAGGTATACTGCTAACTGTACCAAGTGTCTTTGTGATGAGGGAAGCAGAGTACCCACGGTCTTTGAAGCGCTGTGCCATCTCCTGCGATTCTGCATAGAAGTATTCAGGTGTGCTGCACAGACGTTTCAGCCTCAGAAACTGACCATGTGGTACTCCCCTAATGGTATGTTTGGGATGTGCAGAGTCGGCTCTGAGTATGGTGTTTCCTGCTGTGGGCTTTCTGTAAAGGCTGGTGTGAATCATGTCCCTGGTTCCCATTAATTTAACATCAAGAAAAACTATATCATTGATTTCCAAATTTCCAGTAAATTTGAGATTAAGGTTGTTATCATTGAAGTAGGAAAGCCATATGTTAATGTCAGCATGGGCATCAGACGTGATGAACAAGAGATCGTCAATGAAGTGACAGAAAAATACAGTGTCCTGTCGGCGGGGACTATCACATCCAAAGATGCGGGACCTCTCCCACTAACCCATGAAAAGGTTGGCTAATGAGGGTGAAAACTTTGCCCCCATAGAGGCCCCGCATCTCTGGAGGTAGTAGTCCCCGTCGAACATGAAGAAATTGTGGGTGAGTAGGTATTCCAATGCTTATAAAATAAAATCTTGTGACACTATGGAGAACTTGCCGGACCTTTTTAGAAACCAGGCTACAGCTTGCAAGCCTAAGTGATGTGGGATACTGGAATACAAACTAGAAACATCACAAGTGATCCATCTGTAGTTTTCTTTCCATTTGAAACCTTGGAGTTTGCTTAATAGATGTTTAGTATCTCTCAAGTAGCCCGGCAACTCAACAGTCAAAGGTTGTAACTGTGAGTCTACCCACTCCCCCAGCTTTTCATTCAATGAGCCTATACCAGCGACAATGGGCGTAATGGGATGTTCGGGTATGAATGATTCTTTATCATGAGGAGAGAATAAACCAACCTGTATAGCCCTATCCAATAGGGCAGACAATTTGGTTTTAAAAGTGGAAGTGGGGTTGCTACGGAGTTTTTGATATGTACATGAATCTGATCAGTGGCGGCCCGTCCATAGGGGGCGCATGGGCGCCGCCCACCTCAGTCAAAAAAAAAAAAAAAAGTCCCTTTAAAAAAAAAAAGTTCCTTTAAGAAGTGCACTGTGTTCCGGGCGGGCGCCGGACACGGTGCACTATGGAAGCGTCATGCCAATGCAATCCCGTGATTGCAGGCAAGACGCTTCATTTGCGGTGTTTTTTGATGCCCTGTGGCGCTGTGCAGTGCGCCTCTAGACGCTGATTGGGGCATTCTCCTTCATGTCTTCATTTCTGGGCGGTGCTGTACCTGGGCGGCGTGTCACTTCCTGTTTCGGCTTGTGTGAATGGAGAAGCAAGGTAAGGTAATGTGTTACTAGTAACAGCCTTTAGCTGTCTGTCCACCGTGTTATACTCTTCTTAGTCTGTGATCGGAGGGTGGAGGGAGCCGTGCTTCACCTCTGCCCTGCCAGGAATCAACCTCTGCTCCAGCCCTTTACTCTACAATCTGCTGGAGCCTTCATTACACATCTCCTGTATGTGTATATCACGGGGGCTCCCAGCCCTGCGTCCTGGAGTCATGCTGTACATTCTATCATCTCATATCTCTCTCCCTCTCTCTCTCTCTCTCTTCTATCTGTATAACTGCATATCTCTCTCTAAGTATCTATCTATCTATCTATCTATCTATCTATCTATCTATCTATCTATCTATCTATCTATCTATCTATCGGCCCCATCACGGGCGAGTGACGTGGGGGGGTTGGTTGAGATTTTGTTTGCGCCCCCCTAAAAAAATGGAGCACCAGCCGCCACTGAATCTGATAATTGACGTAGGGCCTCCTCTCTATACGTTTCTGCATCCAATACTACCACAACACCCCCTTTGTCTGCGTTTTTAATCACTATACTGTCACCTGCTGTCAATGCTTTAAATGCCACCCGTTCATTTGGGGTTAAGTTGTCCTGCATTGACTTCTTTTGACAATTGCGAGCTAGGCGAGTCAATTCACCCTCCACCATTTCCTGGAATAAGTCTAAATCCTTCCCCCTGGATGCTACCGGGTAGAAATCTGATTTAGATTTAGGTAAAAATTTGTCACGTGTATCCGGGGGATCCATGGGGGGAGGATCTGACTCTATGGCTAAATCAGTCAAATCATTAAGAGCACAAACACCAGTAAACATTAAAGGTAAAGGGGGTGACTCACCTATATCACAAATGGCAGGAGAACCGATCGATTCCTCTAAAGATGAAAAATAATGTTTTCTAAGAGTGAGATTCCGAGAGAACTTGTTCACATCTAAGATGGTTTTAAATAAATCAAAATGTTGATTAGGACAAAAGTTTAAACCTTTTGCTAGGAGTTTAATTTCATCTTCTTTGAGGGGTCTTTTAGAAATGTTCTTTGTTTTGCCCCGCAGACTGTATTGAGTATTGCTTGAGGCGTTGGTGTTTCCTGCCGCCTGGTTTTCTTATGTTGGAAGTTTTCTTCTTCTTGGAGTGACCGGACCTGTGAGGGTTTCCAGTGTGTCTTTGTGCACCTGTTCTTGTTGTCTCTGTTGATTCTTCAGAGCGATCAAAGGAGGAATCAGATGCGGTGTAAGCAGAAGTGTCATTGACAGATAAACTTTCTTGGTCAGAAAAACTGACCTGTTTTCCTCGATTCCTTCGTGATTTCTTTGGAGTGAATGGAAGTTTCCTCCATGTGTAGACTTTATTGCTTTCGTAGTCGTCTTTGTCTCTTGCTAATTTGCCATTTTTGCTATCAATCACAGATTTCTCCATTTTATCCAGTTTTTAATTCAACCGTTCATCCAGATCTGAAAAGCCAGGGTTACTTTGCAAACTTGTAAGCTCTTTTTGTATCAGAGACATTTCTGTTTGGAGCACTTCCGCTTCTTTTTTCTTTGAAGAGATGAGGATGTTCATTAATTTGAATGAGCACATATCCAGTGTGTCAGT
Source organism: Lithobates septentrionalis (assembly GCA_037952835.1). Lineage (NCBI taxonomy): Eukaryota > Metazoa > Chordata > Amphibia > Anura > Ranidae > Lithobates > Lithobates septentrionalis. The sequence goes on from JBBDGP010003507.1 coordinate 51,469, forward strand.
CCATTCTTTTTTAAGTGTATCATCAAAGAGGTCAGAGGTTGGAAATTTCTTGATTCTCAAGCCTCGTGGGATATGTGTTAGTGTTAGATATTCTGATAAGAAGTGGATCTCCCAATATGCTTTGATTTCCTTAGCCATCAGCTGTTCAAGCCTTCTGAAATATCGTATTAATAGTACTCCTTCATCACTATTGGATTGTGATGATTGTATCTGTACCGACTGTCTCAATGGGTTATTGGCTGGTGCTGTGAGAGTTTGGCTGTACATCTCTGATATAGGTGTTGAAGTAGGTGTGTGCTCCATGTGAAGATGTGCTGGGAAAATTACCTCTCTGTGTAGGTTTGGAGAAATCAGCAGAGGTGATGAATATTGTGTAAAGTCCAAGGTGAGATTCCGGTGCCCGTGGAGATGATTGTAGCAATAATCCAGAATGCAGTTGCAATACAAAAGTTACCCCTGCACTAGTTTAGGTCTCACCAGGTGTAAAGCTGATCTTGCTCTCCAGAGATGAGAGGTTCCAGGTGCTGGCTCATGCTAGTAGAGACTATATGCAAACGAGAAGATCTGGACAGTCGCACTCCAGGAAGTAATAATCCAAGTTTCTTTATTTTAAAATCAGGAACACATCAGATACAGGACATCATAGACAGAGTGTACAGATCATAGGCTAACGCGTTTCACACTTGTCCAAGTGCTTACTCATAGCTAATGATAATAGAAAATCAGACCACATATATACTAACTATTATTGATCACGTGACCAAGTAATCAATGCAAACACATGAAGCAGCTGAAATTCAGCTGTGGGGAATGTGAGTGTGAGTGAGCATTTAAATCTTGAAAGTCACTATGCATATAAAGTGTATATGTGTGAGCAGAAGAGATAAATGTGAAGGTGTCAACATTGTTTACTGTGAAAAAGTGCATACAAATTATTTGTGAATAAGAGTAATAAAATATATTATATAAAAAATTTGAAATAAAAATTCCAAAATATAATTGTAATGAATGCTGAAGTCAATTATGAGTGAAGAGACCATAGAATGGGTGTAAATGTAGTGATACAAACATAAATTGATTGTAACAGGTGATAAAAGGAACTTTATTTGAATTTTATTAGTGTCATGAATGAATAAAATAACAAGATAAATGAGAATAAACTAGAATGAAATAAATGGTGGTGTGTATTTAAAGAAATCAAGAGCTAGGCTTGTGTACGTGATAGATGTGATAAATGACATTTGTGGCTAGACCGCATATGAAGGTACGTAAAATTGACATTATTTTTAATATCATTTGTGTTGTAAAGAGTACCTGATCACGTAAAAAGGAAAGGGAAGGAAAATGCACAGAGAAAACAGTCAGTGGATACATGTCTCCGCTATTTATAGTAAAAGTTATATAATTGTATCAAAAAGTTCTTTTTAAATATACATTTGTTGTTTATGTTTACTCCAGTATCTTGTTAACATACAATAAGGGAGCGGTCTAGGTACTGTCTCTTGTTAAAACACAACTCCATCCCTATAAATCATATAGTACAAAAAAGAGAGGTTCGCCCGTGGGACTTTAAATGAGTTGGTCATAGAGGTCATAACAAATGGTATAGAGTTTTAATGAATTTCAAAAAACATGATGAAAAATGAACATAAAAACATCATAAGACATTGTTTGACCATTGAAATGTTAATTACAATAGTATGGTACATAATATACATATACAACTTTGTACTCGACGCGTTTCGCGAGCTCCGCTCGCTTCCTCAGGAGTTGGTGTATATGTGAAATATCTAAAAGATAGTAGGTATCAGTAAAATATGACATTCAATGGTAATTATGGTCAAAAAAGAAGTATGTGGCTTCATAGAAGCCTCCCATACTTACATATGGTCAAATGGTCCATAGGACTGACTTGCAAAAGCAGCAGCAGAAAATCCTCCACACGGGAGCTGAAGAGGCGTAGCCCGCAGCAACCAGAGCAGGGGCCCAGCACAGGGCGGACATGGCAAGGAAGAGGATTGGAGTGTGGTGTATCCTGAGATGTCCAATTAACCACCTGGGTCATATTAGCTGTAATAAGATTATATATGTATCTATGTCAAAATAGAGTTTCATAATGACTTGGGATTATAAATAGTCTAATCTTACTAATATATGAAGGGGACCTCTGAGAAGGTGAGCATGGATACAAATCAGGAAAGAGAAAGAAGAAATGAAAAAAATGAAAAAAGTGTGGAGAGTGCAAGTATGGGAAAAGAGAGATTGAAAAGAGAATGGTGTTACCTGGTGTGTCTCATTAACCACTTGACGACCGCCTCACGCCGATGTACGTCGGCAAGGTGGCACGGACAGGCAAAATCACGTACAGTGTACGTGATTTGCTTTCCGCGGGTGGGGGGTCCGATCGGTCCCCCCCCCGGTGCCCGAGGCGGTCGCCATTTCTTCCCGGGCGATGAAAGGTCAGGGGGAGGCCATCCATTGTTGGCCACCCCCTCCCGATCACTCCCGGCGAATGAAAATGCTTCCTTTCCCTCTGTAATGTAAACAGAGGGAAAGGAAGTGATGTCATCTCTCCTCGAGCCGGTCTTTTCGTCGCCGCGCCGAGGAGAGAAGACATCAAGTAAGTCTGCACAACACTACACATTCAGTAGAACACGCCAGGCACACTTGTCACCCCCCATCACCCCCCGATCACCCCCTGATCACCCCCCTGTACCCCCTGTCACTCTGACACCAATAGCATTTTTTTTTTTTTTGCATTGGTGTCAGTTTGTGTCAGTTAAAAGTTTTAGGGCAGTTAGGTTAGCCCCCTTTAGGTCTAGGGTACCCCCCCCTTAGGTCCAGGGTACCCCCCGTCACCAGTGTCGCTAAGCGATCGTTTTTCTGATCGCTGTATTAGTGACACAGGTGACGCTAGTTAGGGAGGTAAGTATATAGGTTCGCTGTCAGTGTTTTATAGCGACAGGGACCCCCATATACTACCTGCTAAAGGTTTTAACCCCCTGATTGCCCCCTAGTTAACCCTTTCACCAGCGATCACCGTATAAGTGTTACGGGTGACGCTGGTTAGCTAGTTTGTTTTTTGTAGTTTATTACAGTTTATTACAGTTTATTATAGTTTTAGGGCACCCGCCGTTTATTACCCTATAAAGGTTTAACCCCCTAATTGCCCGGCGGTGATAGAAGTTAAGTTTTTAGGATCAGATAAGGTCTGCGTCGCCCCAGGCAGCGTCAGGTTAGCGCCAGTACAGCTAAAACCCGTGCACGCAGCATACACCTCCCTTAGTGCTATAGTATCTGAGCGGATCGATATCTGATCCGATCAGATCTATACTCCCCAGCAGTTTAGGGTTCCCTGAAACGCAGTGTTAGCGGGATCAGCCCAGATACCTGCTAGCACCTGCGTTTTGCTCCTCGGCCCAGCCCTGCCCAGCCCACCCAAGTGCAGTATCGATCGATAACTGACACTTACAAAACACTAAGCACACATAACTGCAGCGTTCGCAGAGTCAGGCCTGATCCCTGCGATCGCTAACAGTTTTTTGGTAGCGTTTTGATACAGTCGCCAACAGTCAGGAGCTTTTTTGCCTGTGAGTCTCACTAGTGTACCCCTAAATTTAGAGCCCAAAATGGCAAATAGAAGGTACACTAGTGAAGAGGCCTACAGGATTCTGAGTATGACAGATAGTGAAGAGGAAGTCACTCATCTGTCAAGTTCAGGCTCAGAATACGAACCTGTAGAGGACAGCGGCTCCATGACAGATAGCTCTGACGACAGAGTTGTGGTCCCTGCTAGGGTCAGGCGTACCAGACCCCGAACTTATGCTGTCCTTGAAGTGCAAGAACCGCAGGACTCTCGTATGGAGCAGAGAAGTACTAGCGCCGCTATTCCTTCTGGTGAACTGGCAAGCACCAGCGGCCTAGTACACCCTGGTCGTACATCCAGCACTGCAGTATCACGTGGTGACGTGGCGAGTCCCATAAGTGCAGTTCAAGCTGGCGAGGTGGCAAGCAGTAGTAGTGTCCCGCTGCCACCAAGAAGACAAAGACAGGCCCGTCGTGCCCATAGTGTCCTTCCTGCTGCATTGGCCAATCCGAATTGGGAACCTTCCACTTCTGCAGCACCCGTACTTCCCCCTTTCACTGGCCAACCCGGAATTCAGGTGGAAACAGTTGACTTTATGCCACTGGATTTTTATTCACTGTTTTTCACCGAAGATCTCTATAGATCTATTGTGGACCAAAGCAATTTGTACGCTGGTCAACACATCGCCGCTAATCCCCAGTCCTCCCTTGCCAGAGATTGGAGACCAATTACGGTCTCCGAATTTAAGACCTTTCTGGGCCTTTCCCTCCTCATGGGGTTGAATAAAAAGAGTAAGTTGCGGTCATATTGGTCCACTGACCCAATTTACCATTCACCCTTGTTCTCTGCTTCCATGGCCAGGGCACGATACGAGCAGATTTTGCGGTTCATGCACTTCAACGACAATGAACTCTGTCGTCCTCGTGGAGACCCTGCATACGATCGGCTCTACAAAATTCGGCCCCTCGTAAACCACTTCAACCAACGTTTTGCAGACTTGTTTACCCCCCATCAAGTTGTCTGCGTTGATGAGTCCCTTATTAAGTTTTCTGGCCGCTTGTCATTCAAACAGTACCTTCCCAGCAAGCGTGCCAGATACGGGGTCAAGATGTATAAGCTCTGTGACAGGGCCACAGGCTATACATGTAGATTTATGGTTTACGAGGGAAGAGATAGTCACGTAGAGCCGACAAAGTGCCCTGACTACATAGGAAGCGCTGGCAAGATAGTGTGGGACTTGGTGTCACCCTTATTCGGAAAGGGGTACCACTTGTACGTGGACAATTATTATACGAGTGTGCCACTTTTTAGTCACTTGTTTGATCAGCAGATTGGAGCATGTGGCACCGTGCGACCTAATCGCCGGGGCTTTCCCCAGCGGCTTGTAGATTCCCGTCTTAGGCTGGGGGAGAGAGCCTGCTTGAAGTATAATAATTTGCTCGCTATGAAGTGGAGGGATAAGAAGAATGTTTTCGTTCTCACCTCCCTTCATGCAGACACGACGACCCAAATTTCTACGGCGACTGGTGTTGTGGAGAAACCCCTCTGTGTCCACGAATACAACCTTAATATGGGAGGGGTGGACCTCAACGACCAGTTGTTGGCGCCGTACTTAGTTGCCCGTAAGGCCAGACGCTGGTACAAAAAAGTGTCTGTATACTTATTTCAATTGGCTTTGCTGAATGCTCATGTGCTATACAGAGCTTCAGGACAGACTGGATCCTTCCTTAAATTCCAGGAAGAGATCGTCAGAGCCCTTCTGTTTCCAAACGGTGCTCTACCTCACCTTCCCCAACCAAATGCAGTAGGCCGGCTGCATGAGCGGCATTTTCTTTATGCCATCCCGAGTACCCCTACCCAACGAGCCCCCCAAAAAAGATGTCGTGTCTGCAGCAAGCGCGGATTTAGGCGTGACACCCGGACTTATTGTCCCCTCTGTCCTGGCAATCCTGGTCTTTGCATGGGTGAATGCTTTGAACGCTACCATACATTAGTTGAGTATTAGCGTAGGGTTCAGCACTGCACAGACTAGGCACACTAACACAGGGTCTCCCAAGATGCCATTGCATTTTGAGAGACCCAAACCTGGAACAAAAGTTACAAAAGTTAAAAGTTACTAAAAAAAAGTGTAAAAAAATAAAAACACAAAAAAAAATATAAAATAAAAAAACCAAAAATAGTTGTTGTTTTATTGTTCTCTCTCTCTCTATTCTCTCTCTATTGTTCTTCTCTTTTTTACTCTATTCTATTCTGCAATGTTTTATTGTTATTATGTTTTACCATGTTTCCTTTTCAGATTTTGCATACTTTACCGTTTACTGTGTTTTGTTGGTAACCATTTTATTGTTTTCAGGTACGCCATTCAGTTGCAGCGCGGATTTATTTATCTTGACAGCAACAGCGTTTGCTCCCACGATATATAAAGCCGTGACTCCAACGCTGTCGGAGGTGATTTCACCACCACAGTTACATACTTCAGCATACACTACCGTTCAAAAGTTTGGGGTCACATTGAAATGTCCTTATTTTTGAAGGAAAAGCACTGTACTTTTAAATGAAGCTAACTTTAAACTAGTCCTAACTTTAAACAAATATACTCTATACATTGCTAATGTGGTAAATGACTATTCTAACTGCAAATGTCTAGTTTTTGGTGCAATATCTACATAGGTGTATAGAGGCCCATTTCCAGCAACTATCACTCCAGTGTTCTAATGGTACAATGTGTTTGCTCATTGGCTCAGAAGGCTAATTGATGATTAGCAAACCCTTGTGCAATCATGTTCACACATCTAAAAACAGTCTAGCTCCTTCCAGAAGCTACAAAATTGACCTTCCTGTGAGCAGATTGAGTTTCTGGAGCATCACATTTGTGGGGTCAATTAAACGCTCAAAATGGCCAGAAAAAGAGAACTTTCATCTGAAACTCGACAGTCTATTCTTGTTCTTAGAAATGAAGGCTATTCCATGCGAGAAATTGCAAAGAAATTGAAGATTTCCTACAACGGTGTGTACTACTCCCTTCAGAGGACAGCACAAACAGGCTCTAACCAGAGTAGAAAAAGAAGTGGGAGGCTGCGTTGCACAACTAAGCAAGAAGATAAGCACATTAGAGTCTCTAGTTTGAGAAACAGACGCCTCACAGGTCCCCAACTGGCATCTTCATTAAATAGTACCCGCAAAACACCAGTGTCAACATCTACAGTGAAGAGGCGGCTGCGGGATTTTGGGCTTCAGGGCAGAGTGGCAAAGAAAAAGCCATATCTGAGACTGGCCAATAAAAGAAAAAGATTAAGATGGGCAAAAGAACACAGACATTGGACAGAGGAAGACTGGAAAAAAGTGTTGTGGACGGATGAATCCAAGTTTGAGGTGTTTGGATCACAAAGAAGAATGTTTGTGAGACGCAGAACAAATGAAAAGATGCTGGAAGAATGCCTGACGCCATCTGTTAAGCATGGTGGAGGTAATGTGATGGTCTGGGGTTGCTTTGGTGCTGGTAAGGTGGGAGCTTTGTACAGGGTAAAAGGGATTCTGAATAAGGAAGGCTATCACTCCATTTTGCAACGCCATGCCATACCCAGTGGACAGCGCTTGATTGGAGCCAATTTCATCCTACAACAGGACAATGACCCTAAACACACCTCCAAATTGTGCAAGAACTATTTACAGCAGAAGCAGGCAGCTGGTATTCTATCGGTAATGGAGTGGCCAGCACAGTCACCAGATCTGAACCCCATTGAGCTGTTGTGGGAGCAGCTTGACCGTATGGTACGCCAGAAGTGCCCATCCAACCAATCCAACTTGTGGGAGCTGCTTCTAGAAGCGTGGGGTGCAATTTCTCCAGCTTACCTCAATAAATTAACAGCTAGAATGCCAAAGGTGTGCAATGCTGTAATTGCTGCAAAAGGAGGATTCTTTGATGAAAGCAAAGTTTGATGTAAAAACAATGTTATTTCAAATACAAATCATTATTTCTAACCTTGTCAATGTCTTGACTCTATTCTCTATTCATTTCACAACGTATGGTGGTGAATAAGTGTGACTTTTCATGGAAAACACAAAATTGTTTGGGTGACCCCAAACTTTTGAACGGTAGTGTATATGCCGAAGCGTGGGGGCAGAAGTGGGTGGAGGAGCGATTTGCTCCTGCCTTTTGCGGGAGGATGCCCCCATGCTTCGGCATATATATATATTTTAGGCACAGGTTGCGTTAAATGTTTTATTTTTTACTATTTTTTTTTTGTATTTGCTTTGCAGGTATGGTAAGTCTTACTGTTATACTGTAATGTTGCTTTGTTTTATTGTTAACCATCATTTGCTTAGCAGGTACGCCATTCAGTTGCAGCGCGGATTTATTTATCTTGACAGCAACAGCGTTTGCTCCCACGATATATAAAGCCGTGACTCCAACGCTGTCGGAGGTGATTTCACCACCACAGTTACATACTTCAGCATATATGCCGAAGCAGGGGGGCAGCAGTGGGTGGAGGAGCAATTTGCTCCTGCCTTTTGCGGGAGGATGCCCCCATGCTTCGGCATATATATATTTTAGGCACAGGTTGCGTTAAATGTTTTATTTTTTACTATGTTTTTTTTTTTGTATTTGCTTTGCAGGTATGGTAAGTCTTACTGTTATACTGTAATATTACTTTGTTTTATTGTTAACCATCATTTGCTTAGCAGGTACGCCATTCAGTTGCAGCGCGGATTTATTTATCTTGACAGCAACAGCGTTTGCTCCCACGATATATAAAGCCGTGACTCCAGCGCTGTCGGAGGTGATTTCACCACCACAGTTACATACTTCAGCATATATGCCGAAGCGTGGGGGCAGCAGTGGGTGGAGGAGCAATTTGCTCCTGCCTTTTGCGGGAGGATGCCCCCATGCTTCGGCATATATAAATGGTGCATGTATGCCCATCATTAGAAGTGGGTGGATGAAGGGAGGTATTCTAATGGTGGGCATACCCACCGATCAATATCTTTTTTTCGTTCAGCCCACAGGCTGCATGAAAAAAAAGTTTACAATATATGCCTAACAAGGACCAGCAACGTACTGGTATGTTGCTGGACTTTGAGTGGTTATACCAGAATGATGCCTGCAGGTTTAGGTATCATCTTGGTATAATTCTTTTCAGCCAGCGGTCGGCTTTCATGTAAAAGCAATCCTAGCGGCTAATTAGCCTCTAGACTGCTTTTGCAAGCAGTGGGAGGGAATGCCCCCCCTCCCCCACCGTCTTCCATGTTTTTCTCTGGCTTTCCTGTCCCAACAGGGAACCTGAAAATGCAGCCGGTGATTCAGCCAGCTGACCATAGAGCTGATCAGAGACCAGAATGGCTCCAAACATCTCTATGGCCTAAGAAACCGGAAGCTACGAGCATTTCATGACTTAGATTTCGCCGAATGTAAACAGCGCCATTGGGAAATTGGAAAAGCATTTTATCACACCGATCTTGGTGTGGTCAGATGCTTTGAGGGCAGAGGAGAGATCTAGGGTCTAATAGAGCCCAATTTTTTAAAAAAAGAGTACCTGTCACTACCTATTGCTATCATAGGGGATATTTACATTCCCTGAGATAACAATAAAATTAATTAAAAAAAAATAAAAATGAAAGGAACAGTTTAAAAATAAGATAAAAAAGCAAAAAAATAATAAAGAAAAAAAAAAAAAAAAAAAAAGCACCCCTGTCCCCCCCTGCTCTCGCGCAAAGGCGAACGCAAGCGTCGGTCTGGCGTCAAATGTAAACAGCAATTGCACCATGCATGTGAGGTATCACCGCGAAGGACAGAACGAGGGCAGTAATTTTAGCAGTAGACCTCCTCTGTAAATCTAAAGTGGTAACCTGTAAAGGCTTTTAAAGTCTTTTAAAAATGTATTTATTTTGTCGCCGCTGCGCGTTTGTGCGCAATTTTAAAGCATGTCATGTTTGGTATCCATGTACTCGGCCTAAGATTATCTTTTTTATTTCATCAAACATTTGGGCAATATAGTGTGTTTTAGTGCATTAAAATTTAAAAAAGTGTGTTTTTTCCCCAAAAAATGCGTTTGAAAAATCGCTGCGCAAATACTGTGTGAAAAAAAAATATGAAACACCCACCATTTTAATCTGTAGGGCATTTGCTTTAAAAAAAATATATAATGTTTGGGGGTTCAAAGTAATTTTCTTGCAAAAAAAAATTATTTTTTTCATGTAATCAAAAAGTGTCAGAAAGGGCTTTGTCTTCAAGTGGTTAGAAGAGTGGGTGATGTGTGACATAAGCTTCTAAATGTTGTGCATAAAATGCCAGGACAGTTCAAACCCCCCCCCAAATGACCCCATTTTGGAAAGTAGACACCCCAAGCTATTTGCTGAGAGGCATGTCGAGTCCATGGAATATTTTATATTGTGACACAAGTTGCGGGAAAGAGACAAATCTTTTTTTTTTTTTTTTTTTTTTTGCACAAAGATGTCACTAAATGATATATTGCTCAAACATGCCATGGGAATATGTGAAATTATACCCCAAAATACATTCTGTTGCTTCTCCTGAGTATGGGGATACCACATGTGTGGGACTTTTTGGGAGCCTAGCCGCGCACGGGACCCCGAAAACCAAGCCCCGCCTTCAGGCTTTCTAAGGGCGTAAATTTTTGATTTCACTCTTCACTGCCTAGCACAGTTTCGGAGGCCATGGAATGCCCAGATGGCACAACCCCCCCCCAAATGACCCCATTTTGGAAAATAGACACCCCAAGCTATTTGCTGAGAGGTATAGTGAGTATTTTGCAGACCTCACTTTTTGTCACAAACTTTCGAAAATTGAAAAAAGAAAAAAAAAATACATTTTTCTTGTCTTTCTTCATTTTCAAAAACAAATGAGAGCTGCAAAATACTCACCATGCCTCTCAGCAAATAGCTTGGGGTGTCTACTTTCCAAAATGGGGTCATTTGGGGGGGGTTTTTGCCATCTTGGCATTTTATGGCCTTCAAAACTGTGATAGGTAGTGAGGAGTGGAATCACAACTTAACGCCCTTAGAAATCCTGAAGCCGGTGCTTGGTTTTCGGGGCCCCGTATGCGGCTAGGCTCCCAAAAAGTCCCACACATGTGGTATCCCCATACTCAGGAGAAGCAGCAGAATATATTTTGGGGTGTAATTCCACATATGCCCATGGCATGTTTGAGCAATATATCATTTAGTGACAACTTTGTGCAAAAAAAAAAAAAAAAAAAAAAAATTGTCACTTTCCCGCAACTTGTGTCAAAAAATAAAATATTCCATGGACTCAACATGCCTCTCAGCAATTACCTTGGGGTGTCTACTTTCCAAAATGGGGTCATTTGGGGGGGTTTTGTGCCATCTTGGCATTTTATGGCCTTCAAAACTGTGATAGGTAGTGAGGAGTCAAATCACAACATTATGCCCTTAGAAATCCTGAAGGCGGTGCTTGGTTTTCGGGGCCCCGTATGCGGCTAGGCTCCCAAAAAGTCCCACACATGTGGTATCCCCATACTCAGGAGAAGCAGCTAAATGTATTTTGGGGTGCAATTCCACATATGCCCATGGCCTGTGTGAGAAATATATCATTTAGTGACAACTTTGTGCAAAAAAAAAAAAAATTGTCACTTTCCCGCAACTTGTGTCAAAAAAGAAAGTATTCCATGGACTCAACATGCCTCTCAGCAAATAGCTTGGAGTGTCTACTTTCCAAAATGGGGTCATTTGGGGGGTTTTGTGCCATCTGGGCATTTTATGGCCTTCAAAACTGTGATAGGTAGTGAGGAATGAAATCAAAAATTTATGACCTGAGAAATCCTGAAGGCGGTGATTGGTTTTCGGGGCCCCGTACGCGGCTAGGCTCCCAAAAAGTCCTAAACATGTGGTATCCCCATACTCAGGAGAAGCAGCAGAATGTATTTTGGGGTGTAATTCCACATATGCCCATGGCATGTTTGAGCAATATATCATTTAGTGACAACTTTGTGCAAAAAAAAAAAAAAAAAAAGTGTTACTTTCCCGCAACTTGTGTCAAAATATAAAATATTCCATGGACTCAACATGCCTCTCAGCAAATAGTTTGGGGTGTCTACTTTCCAAAATGGGGTCATTTGGGGGGGTTTTGTGCCATCTTGGCATTTTATGGCCTTCAAAACTGTGATAGGTAGTGAGGAGTCAAATCACAACATTATGCCCTTAGAAATCCTGAAGGCGGTGCTTGGTTTTCGGGGCCCCGTATGCGGCTAGGCTCCCAAAAAGTCCCACACATGTGGTATCCCCATACTCAGGAGAAGCAGCTAAATGTATTTTGGGGTGTAATTCCACATATGCCCATGGCATGTTTGAGCAATATATCATTTAGTGACAACTTTGTGCAAAAAAAAAAAAAAAAAAAATTGTCACTTTCCCGCAACTTGTGTCAAAAAATAAAATATTCCATGGACTCAACATGCCTCTCAGCAATTACCTTGGGGTGTCTACTTTCCAAAATGGGGTCATTTGGGGGGGTTTTGTGCCATCTTGGCATTTTATGGCCTTCAAAACTGTGATAGGTAGTGAGGAGTCAAATCACAACATTATGCCCTTAGAAATCCTGAAGGCGGTGCTTGGTTTTCGGGGCCCCGTATGCGGCTAGGCTCCCAAAAAGTCCCACACATGTGGTATCCCCATACTCAGGAGAAGCAGCTAAATGTATTTTGGGGTGCAATTCCACATATGCCCATGGCCTGTGTGAGAAATATATCATTTAGTGACAACTTTGTGCAAAAAAAAAAAAAATTGTCACTTTCCCGCAACTTGTGTCAAAAAAGAAAGTATTCCATGGACTCAACATGCCTCTCAGCAAATAGCTTGGAGTGTCTACTTTCCAAAATGGGGTCATTTGGGGGGTTTTGTGCCATCTGGGCATTTTATGGCCTTCAAAACTGTGATAGGTAGTGAGGAATGAAATCAAAAATTTATGACCTGAGAAATCCTGAAGGCGGTGATTGGTTTTCGGGGCCCCGTACGCGGCTAGGCTCCCAAAAAGTCCTAAACATGTGGTATCCCCATACTCAGGAGAAGCAGCAGAATGTATTTTGGGGTGTAATTCCACATATGCCCATGGCATGTTTGAGCAATATATCATTTAGTGACAACTTTGTGCAAAAAAAAAAAAAAAAAAAGTGTTACTTTCCCGCAACTTGTGTCAAAATATAAAATATTCCATGGACTCAACATGCCTCTCAGCAAATAGTTTGGGGTGTCTACTTTCCAAAATGGGGTCATTTGGGGGGGTTTTGTGCCATCTTGGCATTTTATGGCCTTCAAAACTGTGATAGGTAGTGAGGAGTCAAATCACAACATTATGCCCTTAGAAATCCTGAAGGCGGTGCTTGGTTTTCGGGGCCCCGTATGCGGCTAGGCTCCCAAAAAGTCCCACACATGTGGTATCCCCATACTCAGGAGAAGCAGCTAAATGTATTTTGGGGTGCAATTCCACATATGCCCATGGCCTGTGTGAGAAATATATCATTTAGTGACAACTTTGTGCAAAAAAAAAAAAAAATTGTCACTTTCCCGCAACTTGTGTCAAAAAAGAAAGTATTCCATGGACTCAACATGCCTCTCAGCAAATAGCTTGGAGTGTCTACTTTCCAAAATGGGGTCATTTGGGGGGGGGTTTGTGCCATCTGGGCATTTTATGGCCTTCAAAACTGTGATAGGTAGTGAGGAATGAAATCAAAAATTTATGCCCTTAGAAATCCTGAAGGCGGTGATTGGTTTTCGGGGCCCCGTACGTGGCTAGGCTCCCAAAAAGTCCCACACATGTGGTATCCCCATACTCAGGAGAAGCAGCTGAATGTATTTTGGGGTGCAATTCCACATAGGCCCATGGCCTGTGTGAGCAATATATCATTTAGTGACAACTTTTTGTAAATATTTTTTTTTTTTTTTGTCATTATTCAATCACTTGGGACAAAAAAAATAAATATTCAATGGGTTCAACATGCCTCTCAGCAATTTCCTTGGGGTGTCTACTTTCCAAAATGGGGTCATTTGGGGGGGTTTTGTACTGCCCTGCCATTTTAGCACCTCATGAAATGACATAGGCAGTCATAAACTAAAAGCTGTGTAAATTCCAGAAAATGTACCCTAGTTTGTAGACGCTATAACTTTTGCGCAAACCAATAAATATACGCTTATTAACTTTTTTTTTACGAAAGACATGTGGCCGAATACATTTTGGCCTAAATGTATGACTAAAATTGAGTTTATTGGATTTTTTTTATAACAAAAAGTAGAAAATATCATTTTTTTTCAAAATTTTCGGTCTTTTTCCGTTTATAGCGCAAAAAATAAAAACGGCAGAGGTGATCAAATACCATCAAAAGAAAGCTCTATTTGTGGGAAGAAAAGGACGCAAATTTCGTTTGGGTACAGCATTGCATGACCGCGCAATTAGCAGTTAAAGCGACGCAGTGCCAAATTGGAAAAAGACCTCTGGTCCTTAGGCAGCATAAAGGTCCGGGGCTCAAGTGGTTAAGCATATGCAGTAAGAACAACATTGGTAGTAAAGTATAATAGATCTAGAAGTAATCACCATAATGGCAAATTAAAAGAGTATAAAGATGTATGTATCGTTCTAATGTCCATGTTGTGTACTGAAATGAAAACCAAAAAAACCATGGTAGATTTAAGAGTGAAGGAGAAATCCAGTAAGTTTTACCAACAACAGTGCCTATACACACGACGATTTCATCGTTCCGATCCTTGTTTCCACAGAGTCAAACATCTTCTGATGGTGTTCACATATGACTCTACTTTTCTATTTTCTCCCTTCATGTCTCCATAGACCATTGCATTTCTGGATATAGAGACACACATACCGGATATTATAGTTGTGTCTCTCTATGTGTTTCCACTTTATTGCTTGCCATTTAAACCCCTAATAGGTCGATGTTATCATATCCTCCCTATTATTATTTTCAAATTTTACTATCATGTTCAAGGGGAAGTGGTTTCACTTCCTTTTCACCTATACGGGGATGTTTGTAGTTCGACCGCTGAATAGTATGACTGACTTCATGTTTATTTGAACACGCTTCAACACTCTAAATATTTTAAATGACATTCCTTTTGACTAATATGAATATTAATGCGGTTCAACTGCTGGTCAGAGTATCTAATTTCATGTCGAACCTAATGCTTTTTAACACTCTAGACACCCTTAATAAATTTCACTATAGTTTGACATAGCGACAAAAAGGTTTGATAAATATTAATAAAAACATCAATATAAGCTAAATTAACAAACAAAAATAAAACTACTCATATGATAAATAAAATATCAATGGAAACAGATTAAATTTTTCATGACATGAATTAATCTGTGAGAGTTCCCCCCCTTTACTTTCCCTGCCATCTTTCACTCTGGGAATCCGCCATCAAGTTTGGTTCTTTTTTACTTTTTATTAAACTTCTTATCCCTCCTCCTGGAAATTTATTACCAAATTTGACAAATAATTTTTAGCGAGCATTCCCTTGATTGATGGTTTAGACTTAGAACTACACATTAATTTCTATAGACCTTTCAGATGGTTCTTCATTCAGCCAATATGTATATGGTAGCTGAAATATGCCTTTTTTACTCTCTATAGACAATTGTAGTCCTAATGAGCAAGATCTTTATGTGTATGTGTGTGCAGGAGTTCTTTGACATAGAAGCCGATTTGTTTCAGCTGAAATGAACCTTCCCACACCCACACCCACACCCATATATACACACACTTGCACATACGCACAGCTCTGTGCGTGTCAATTTTTTTGTAACATTTTGTAATGTAGGTTTCAAACTAAATATGATTTAGTTTTGTCATGAACATAGTCTTATATCCCATTAAATGTTTTTTTCTTATCACAGCACTATCGCTTTTCGGTAGAAGCTCTTCACGTTATATTTTGTTTCTTCTTGATTTTGTTTGTTTAGAAGAAATGCTTTATTCTCAGAAACTACGAAAAGTTGTTATTGTATGTTAACAAGATACTGGAGTAAACATAAACAACAAATGTATATTTAAAAAGAACTTTTTGATACAATTATAGAACTTTTACTATAAATAGCGGAGACATGTATCCACTGACTGTTTTCTCTGTGTATTTTCCTTCCCTTTCCTTTTTACGTGATCAGGTACTCTTTACAACACAAATGATATTAAAAATAATGTCAATTTTACGTACCTTCATATGCGGTCTAGCCACAAATGTCATTTATCACATCTATCACGTACACAAGCCTAGCTCTTGATTTCTTTAAATACACACCACCATTTATTTCATTCTAGTTTATTCTCATTTATCTTGTTATTTTATTCATTCATGACACTAATAAAATTCATATAAAATTCCTTTTATCACCTGTTACAATAAATTTATGTTTGTATCACTACATTTACACCCATTCTATGGTCTCTTCACTCATAATTGACTTCAGCATTCATTACAATTATATTTTGGCATTTTTATTTCAAATTTTTTATATAATATATTTTATTACTCTTATTCACAAATAATTTTTATGCACTTTTTTACAGTAAACATTTTTGACACCTTCACATTTATCTCTTCTGCTCACACATATACACTTTATATGCATAGTGACTTTCAAGATTTAAATGCTCACTCACACTCACATTCCCCACAGCTGAATTTCAGCTACTTCGTGTTGTTGCATTGATTACTTGGTCACGTGATCAATAATAGTTAGTATATATGTGGTCTGATTTTCTATTATCATTAGCTATGAGTAAGCACTTGGACAAGTGTGAAACGCGTTAGCCTATGATCTGTACACTCTGTCTATGATGTCCTGTATCTGATGTGTTCCTGATTTTAAAATAAAGAAACTTGGATTATTACTTCCTGGAGTGCGACTGTCCAGATCTTCTCGTTTGCATATTATCCCGGCACCATGGTTGTTATGGTGTCAGGATGATTGAAGTACAATATTTCTATTATTACATTGTAATATAAAATGAAATCATTCAACTCACCATAATGCTGAATCAGTGGTATCCCTGAGCGTGCCACCTGCCACGTCGCCTGCCACCAGCCATCCGTCCTTGCATCAGGTGTCCCAGCAGAGTCCATCCTTGCATCAGATGTCCCCAGCGGAGCCCCCCTTACATCATATGTCCCCAGCGGAGCCCCCCTTACATCAGATGTCCCCAGCGGAGCCCCCCTTACATCAGGTGTCCCCAGCGGAGCCCCCCTTACATCAGGTGTCCCCAGCGGAGCCCCCCTTACATCAGGTGTCTCCAGCTGTGCCCCCCTTACATCAGATGTCCCCAGCGGAGCCCCCCCTTACCACAGATGTCCCCAGCGGAGCCCCCCTTACATCAGATGTCCCCAGCGGAGCCCCCCTTACATCAGGTGTCCCCAGCGGAGCCCCCCTTACATCAGGTGTCCCGAGCAGAGACCCCCTTACATCAGGTGTCCCCAGTGGAGCCCCCCTTACATCAGATGTCTCCAGCTGTGCCACCCTTACATCAGATGTCCCCAGTGGAGCCCCCCCTTACATCAGATGTCCCCAGCGGAGCCCCCCTTACATCAGATGTCCCCAGCGGAGCCCCCCTTACATCAGGTGTCCCCAGCGGAGCCGATCCTTACATCAGATGTCCCCAGCGGAGCCCCCCCTTACATCAGGTGTCCCCAGCGGAGCCCCCCTTACATCAGGTGTCCCCAGCGGAGCCCCCCTTACATCAGGTGTCCCCAGCGGAGCCCCCCCTTACATCAGATGTCCCCAGCAGAGCCCCCACTCACATCAGGAGTCCCCAGTGGAGCCCCCCTCATACCAGGAGTCCCCAGCGGAGCCCCCCTCACATCAGGAGTCCCCAGCGGAGCCCCCCCTCACATCAGGAGTCCCCAGCGGAGCCCCCCTCACATCAGGAGTCCCCAGCGGAGCCCCCCCTCACATCAGGAGTCCCCAGCGGAGCCCCCCCTCACATCAGGAGTCCCCAGCGGAGCCCCCCCTCACATCAGGAGTCCCCAGCGGAGCCCCCCCTCACATCAGGAGTCCCCAGCGGAGCCCCCCTCACATCAGAAGTCCCCAGTGGAGCCCCCCTCACATCAGGAGTCCCCAGCGGAGGGGGGACAGCAATAAAAACTTGACAGGGGTTGTAATCCATCTTCACTCCAAAATCAATAGAAAAAAAAAAAGTTTGTCCTAGTTAAACATTTACAATCCTTTAACAATTTGGTATGGTCCATTTCAAGTGAACAAGTTGGTTCACTAACTATAGAGTAAAAAATAGAAGGGGCACAGAGAGCAGACAGTGATGGGAAGGATTTGGGTTTGGTGTCACTTTAAGTTCCACTAAAAGGAGTTTGAGATTTACAGAAGTAGAAGCTGGCTGACCTCACGCTGACAGCAGATGGTGAGTGGGTGGCATCCCTGGGTATCAGGTGAGGGCTCGGGTCCCTGGGGCAGCCACAATGCTCTTCACTTGGTTTCTGAAGCATTTTGTGATTGGGGTGCAGTGGCGGCCCGTTCATTAGGGGCGCACCCCCTGTCCATGCGTCCAGCCCCCTGATCTACATACAGGGCGCTAGACCATGGATTCCAATAAGGGGGGGGGGTGTTTTTTTTCTTTAAGCACCTGATTAGAGCCAGAGGCTCTAATAGGCTTCAAAAAAGGGTGGGCTTGTGGCGCAGAGAACTGCGCTCCGAGCCCACCCAATTGTGTGATAATGGCAAATGAATATTCGCTATTCTCACGCTGATTCTCCTCCCGGCCAATCAGGAAGCGGGTCGTGAGACCTGTTTACCGATTGGCCAAAAGGGGGGGAGGAGGGAGGAGACACGCAGCTGGGGGAGAAGCAAGGGGAAGACTGACGGACCCTCCAGCCGCTACTCCAGAGATGGACCACCATCCAGCACTCCCTGTCTCAAGGACAGGAGATCGGAGTCTGGGCAGGACAGAGGTAAGAAAACCGTCCGTCTCCCGCGGCGGAGGGTGTTTCCAGCGTTGGTTTGCCCCCCCAAATTATCAAGCACCAGCCGACACTGTTGGGGTGTAAGGGCTCCTGTGCCTCAGACTGTGGGGGGTGCCAGACTTGAAAACCCTGGGTGATTCTCTGTGAACCTCTCAATATATCGGCTCTGTGTCCTTCAATGAAGATAATGCATTTTTACATCTGTCTGTGTTACTGCGAGGGAGATTTGTCCTCACTTCCTGTCGTAGGGACATTCTTTTTACCAGACAGAAAGTGAAAGAATCTCTCTAATGCCGCATACACATGAGCGAACTTTCCAGGATACTTGGTCCGGCGGACCAGAGTCCGCCGCACAATCCGATCGTGTGTAGGCTCCCGCTGACTCTTTTTTCCCAAAAGTCCGCCCGACCTAGATTTGAAGCATGTTTCAAATCTTTCCGTCGTAAGTCCGCCGGACTCAGTTCCTGACGGAAAGCCCGTTCGTCTGTATACTGGTCCGACGGACCAGATACGACGCAAGGGCAGGGTACTGCATCTCGCGCTCGCTGCAATAGGAAAAACAAATTTTCCTATTGCGGCGAGCGCAGGGCATACCAGGCCCTTAGGTCTGGTATGGATTTTAAGGGGAACCCCCTACGACGAAAAAACGGCTTGGGGTCCCCCCCAAAATCCATACCAGACCCCGATCCGAGCACGCAGCCGGGCCGGTCAGGAAAGGGGGTGGGGACGAACGAGCACCCCCCCCTCCTGAACCGTACCAGGCCGCATGCCCTCAACATGAGGGGTGGGTGCTTTGGGGAGGGGGCGCCCTGCGGGGCCCCCCCACCACAAAGCACCTTGTCCCCATGTTGATGAGGACAAGGACCTCTTCCCGACAACCCTGGCCGTTGGTTGTCGGGGTCTGCGGGCGGGGGCTTATAATAAGAGGGCCCCCAGATCCCGGCCCCCCACCCTATGTGAATGAGTATGGGGTACATGGTACCCCTACCCATTTACCTAGGGAAAAAGTGTTAATAATAAAACAAACTACACAGGTTTTTAAACTAATTTATTAGACAGCTCCGGGGGGTCTTCTTCCGGCTTCGGGGGTCCCTCCGGTTCCTCTTCTCCCGGCGTCCGGTTGGTTCTTCTCCGCTCTCTCTCTGGCCTCTTCTCCCGGTGTTCCAGTTCTTCTGCCGGCTCCTCCGCTATCTTCATGCCGCTCATCCCGCTTTTGTTAGCGGGGGCCCAGACTTCTAGCTTCTGGGCTTCTTCTCTTCTTCCGATGTTGACACGACGGTCTCTCCGGCTGGAATGCTCTCTGAGCGCTCCGATGTGACTTATATAGGCGGAGACCCCGCTCCTTTATGCCGTCACAGTCCCTGGACATGCTGGGACTGTGACGGTTTAGGGGGGCGTGGTCAACATCACCGGTGACCACGCCCCCCTAAGGGGTCTCCGCCTATATAAGTCACATCGGAGCGCTCAGAGAGCATTCCAGCCGGAGAGACCGTCGTGTCAACATCGGAAGAAGCCAAGAAGCCCAGAAGCCCAGGCCCCCGCTAATAAAAGAGCGGCATGAAGATAGCGGAGGAGCCGGCAGAAGAACTGGAACACCAGGAGAAGAGGCCAGAGAGAGCGGAGAACCAACTGGACGCCGGGAGAAGAGGAACCGGAGGGACCCCCGAAGTCGGAAGAAGACCCCCCCCGGAGCGGTCTAATAAATTACTTTAAAAACCCGTGTAGTGTGTTTTATTATTGACACTTTTTCCCTAGGTAAATGGGTAGGGGTACCATGTACCCCATACTCATTCACATAGGGTGGGGGCCGGGATCTGGGGGCCCTCTTATTATAGGGGGCTCCCGGATTCCGATAAGCCCCCCGCCCGCAGACCCCGACAACCAACGGCCAGGGTTGTCGGGAAGAGGCCCTTGTCCTCATCAACATGGGGACAAGGTGCTTTGTGGTGGGGGGGCCCGCAGGGCGCCCCCTCCCCCAAAGCACCCACCCCCCATGTTGAGGGCATGCGGCCTGGTATGGTTCAGGAGGGGGGGCGCTGGTTCATCCCCACCCCATTTCCTGACTGGCCGGGCTGCGTACTCGCATCGGGGTCTGGTATGGATTTTGGGGGGTACCCCACGCCGTTTTTTCGGCGTAGGGGGTTCCCCTTAAAATCCATACCAGACCTAAGGGCCTGGTATGCCCCGTGACGGGGCTCGCAAGGTGTCAATCTTGCCGATAAAAGCGGCGAGATTCACTTCCTTTTCTAGTCCCGTCGTACCCGAGTCACGTTCAAAATGAACAAACTTGTCCGTGTGTGGGCAAGTCCATTCATTCTGAAAGTCCGCCGTAACTCCGGCGAAAGTCCGTCGGAAAGACGGGCGGACCTAGCCTGCCGGAAAGTCCGGTCGTGTGTAGGCAAATCCGTCCATTTAGAAAGTCCGGCGGGAAGAACGTCGGACCAAGTCTGCCGGAAAGTCCGCTCGTGTGTACGCGGCATAAGGCGTCTTTCACATTGGCAGTACTACTTACCACCCTCTGAAAAGCAATTTGCGTGGATCGATTTTCAGAAGGCAGTATAGCTGGGGTTTAGGAGGTGTTCAGGGGGGGCTACTGCTGCCTCCTGAACTTTTTTTTATTTTTCTATACTTTTATTTTTAAATTGGCAAATGGTATACATGCGCACTGACAAAAAATTTGTTTGTTTTCGTTTCATTTGTTTTTTTTTGAAAATTTGAAAAACTGAAAATTCGGAAAAACGAATTTCGAATTTCCAAAATTAAAAAATTTAAAAAAAGAAAGAAAATCATTAAAATTCGAAATACTAACTATTAAATTATAGGTATTGGAATTTCCTTTCAAATTTGGCTGTTTGTGAACGTAACGAATACAAATTTATCTGAAGTTCCGAATTATCTAAAATAATGAATGCCGCATCTAAACAAATGGAATGGAACAAATTACCGGTAAAAATAAATAATAACCACTGTAATTATTCTCACCATAATGACTGTACTAAGTTCTTGTACTGTAATGCTGATTTGTTTAATAAAATTTTTCTGTTAAAAAATAAAATAAATAAATAATAAAAAGGTTTTATTATTATTATTATTATTTTATTATTATTAGATCGTTACGTTCCATTCGTTTTATATACAGCATTCGTTATTTCGGATAATTCGTAACTTCGGATAAATTCATACTCGTTACGCTCACTAACAGCTAAATTTGAAAGGAAATTCCAATACCTATAATTTAATATTCATTATTAGTTATTATTTCAGATTTTCAAATTTTCAGATTTTCATTCTTATTCTTGGATTTTCAAATTTCCTAATTTTCGCAAATATGAAAATTCGGAAATTCGTAATTTCGGAAATTGAAAAATTCAGAAATTTCAGAATTAACGAATTTGTCAAAATTTGTTAAAAAACAAATTCAGAACTTAAGGAATTGCACGTCTAGTAAATGGCAATTCTACATTGCAAGACTTGAAACTGCAAACTGCAGTGTTCAGTTGCGGTGCGACCCCCGAATGAAGCCAATGGGATCGTTTGGCGGGCGGTACTATCTGTTATATACTGCACTCGGAGTTAAAAATGCCACAACATACAGGTGCATGTCAAATATATTGGAATATTATCAAAAAGTTCATTTATTTCAGTAATTCAATTAAAAAAAGTAAAACTTGTATATTTTATCTAGATGCGTTACACGCAGAGTTGATTTATTTCAAGCATTTCTTTAAAAAAAAAAAAAAAAAACATTTTTGATGATTATGACTTACAGATAGTGAAATCCCAAAATTCAGTATCTCAGAAAATTGGAATATTACATAAGACAAATTAAAAAAAGGATTATTAATACAGAAATGTTGGTTTACTGAAAAGTATGTCCATGTACAGTATATTATGCACTCAATACTTGGTTGGGGCTCCTTTTGCATGAATTACTGCATCAATGCGGCATGGTATGGAGGAGATCAGCCTGTGGCACTGCTGAGGTGTTATGGAAGCCCAGGTTGCTTTGATAGCGGCCTTCAGCTCGTCTGCATTGTTGGATCTGGTGTCTCTCATCTTCCTCTTGACAATACCCCACAGATTCTCTATGGGGTTTAGGTCAGGCGAATTTGCTGCCCAATCAAACACAGTGATACCATGATCATTAATAACTTCAATACCGGGCACTTATACACCTTCCTGCCCAGGCCAATGTTCAGCTTTCAGCGCTGTCGCACTTTGAATGTCAATTGCGCGGTCATACAACACTGTACCCAAACTAATTTTTTTTTTCATTTTGTTCCCACAAATAGAGCTTTCTTTTGGTGGCATTTGATCACCTCTGTGGTTTTTATTTTCTGCTAAACAAATAAAAAAAAGACCGAAAATTTAAAAAAAATGTTTTTTTGTTTCTGTTACAAAACTTTGTAAATAAGTAAGTCTTCTCCTTTACTGATGGGGCTGCACTGACGGGCACTGATGAGGTGGCACCAATGAGGTGGCACTGAAAGGCGGCACGGATGGGCACTGATAGGTATGTACACTAATTGATGGTACAGATGGATGCCAATCAGTGCCAAACAATAATGCCTGCCAATCAGTGATGCCCATTGTGGGCACTGATTGGCATCCCTGGTGGTCTAGGGTGGCATACCTGGTGGCGACATCCCTGGTGGTCCTAGTGGCATCCCTGGTGGTCCAGAGTGGGTATTCTGGGGGGCTGCGCTGATAATCAGCGCAGACCCCCCCTGTCAGAGGAGCAGCCGATCGTCTCTCCTCTA
The DNA here is from genome assembly GCA_037952835.1 of Lithobates septentrionalis. Taxonomy (NCBI): domain Eukaryota; kingdom Metazoa; phylum Chordata; class Amphibia; order Anura; family Ranidae; genus Lithobates; species Lithobates septentrionalis. The sequence goes on from JBBDGP010003507.1 coordinate 74,770, forward strand.
CTCGCGTCTGACAGACGCGAGTGAGGAAAAGCCGATCAACGGCTCTTCCTGTTTAAACCGCGATCAGCCGTGATTGGACACGGCTGATCACGTGGTAAAGAGTCTCTGTCAGAGACTCTTTACCTAGATCGGTGTTGCGGTGTGTCAGACTGACACACTGCAACGACGATCGGTGCAGGTATTGGTACTTTTGGCAGTATGGGCAGGTGCCAAATCCTGCTGGAAAATGAAATCAGCATCTCCATAAGGCTGGTCAGCAGAGGGAAGCATGAAGTGCTCTAGAATTTCCTGGTAGAGGGCTGCGCTGACTTTGGACTTGATAGAACACAGCGGACCAACACCAGCAGATGACATGGCTCCCCAAATCAACACTGACTGTGAAAACTTCACACTGGACCTCATGCAACTTGGATTCTGTGCCCCTCCAGCCTGTCGGACCTTGATCTTCAAACGAAATGCAAAATTTTCCACAGTCTGTGATGATGCAGTTAGGCCTGGTTCACACTTATGTGTTTTATTTTTTTCCAGTGCTTTTTGCAGAAACACATTACAGTCCATTTAACATAGTTTCCTATGGGACACGTTTACATCTGTGCTTTTTTCAGCCAATCCGTTTTTGAAAATGGTCAGGGACTTTTTTAAAAGCAAAAAGGTGCGTTTTTGGCTCAATAGACGTCAATGGAGAAGCTGCAGAAAAGCATGTAGTGCGTTTTTTGCCACAATTTGTGTATTTTAACCTGCCCAACAACAAATTGGCCAAAAAAACAAAAGCATTAAAAAAAAAATGCATCAAATGTGGGATAAATGCATGTGTAACGACACAAAACACTGCAAAAGCAGATCAAAAGCAAACTGCATAGGTGTGAACCTTCAAGAGTTCTAATTCTTCCCAACTCTATCTTAAATAAAATAAACTCTGTGGATATGAACATGCTTTAACCGCTTCAGCCCCGGAAGATTTTACTCCCTTCCTGACCAGAGCACTTTTTGCGATTCGGTACTGCGTCGCTTTAACTGACAATTGCGCGCTCGCGCGACGTTGCACCCAAACAAAATTGGCGTCCTTTTTTCCCACAAATAGAGCTTTCTTTTGGTGGCATTTGATCACCTCTGCGGTTTTTATTTTTTGCGCTATAAAAAAAAATGTCAATTTTTGCTATAATAAATATCTCCTTTTTTTTTTTTTTTTGAAAAGCAAATTTTTTCTCAGTTTAGTCCGATATGTATTCTTCTACATATTTTTGGTAATAAAAAAATCGCAATAAGCATATATTTATTGGTTTGCGCAAAAGTTATAGCGTTTACAAAATAGGGGATAGATTTATAACATTTTATTTATTTTTTTTACTAGTAATGGCGGCGATCTGTGATTTTTATCATGACTGCGACATAATGGCGGACACATCGAACAATTTTGACACATTTTTGGGACCATTGGCATTTATACAGCGATCAGTGCTATAAAAATGCATTGATTACTGTAAAAATGTCACTGGCAGGGAAGGGGTTAACACTAGGGGGCGATCAAGGGGTTAACTGTGTGCCCTATGTGTGTGTTCTAACTGAAGGGGGGAGGGGACTTGCTAGGGGAGGAGATAGATCGGTGTTCATACCTTGTATAAACACACAATCTGTCTCTTCTCCCCTCAGAAAACCGGGATCTCTGTGTTTACACACAGAGATCCCGGTTCTCGCCGTGTCACGAGCGATCGCGGGAGCCCGGCGGTCATCAAGATCGCAGGGCACTCGCATCGGCTCCGGGGGCGAGCAGCGGGCGCGCGCCTCTAGTGGCCACCAGAAGAAGCGACGTAACATGACGGCGATTCGCGCAGCCGAGCTATGTTGCCGCAGTACAACTGCGGCGGCTGGTCGGCAAGCGGTTAATGGGCACAGACAAAGACACCTTCATTTTAAAGTGACCCTGTATGAAACAGAATATGGAGGCTGCCATTGCAGACCTTTCCTTGGGAAAAAAAAAAATGCTCCTTTAACGCGATTGTAAAGTCTCGTTTGTGGTTGTTGTTTTTTTTTTTTATAAACATGTTAGTTTTTCTTACCTCCTCTGTGCAGTTGGTTTTGCACAGAGCAGCCCGGATCCTCCTCTTCTCGGGTTCCTCTTTGCTGCTCCTGGCCCCTCCTTCCTATCGAGTGCCGCCACAGTCAGCAGCTTCCTATGGGGGCACTGGAGCCGAGTCACAGCTCACGGTGTCCATTCAGACACAGAGACCCAGCCCCGCCCCCTCTCTCCCCTGATTGACTGACTTTGATTAACAGCTGCGGGAGCCAATGGCGCAGCCCCTGTGTCTCAGCCAATCAGGAGCAGAGCCCCGGCTGGCTTAGACATTCGTGAGCATCGCTGCAGAGAGAGAAAGGGGCTCAGGTAAGTAATTGGGGGGCGCTGGGGGAAACGGCTAAACACAAAAGTTTTTTTATCCTAATGCATTAAGATTAAAAAAAACCTCCTGCCTTTAACAAATCCTTTAATTCTTTGAAGTCTGCCTCAAAGCCACTATGCAGCAAATCAAAACTCCAGATCTGCATACAAGTTCAGCATTAGTGGCTTGAAAAGTAGAGACGTCAAAGTGCCAGGAAACTGCACCCATGCTTCCTTTATTGCTGGGACAGGAAACTAAATTTAAAAAAAAAAAAGATCAATATTCAGTCGGTGCGAACACAGGAGCAGTGCAGGTTCAGAGAGCATTTTCACAATTAAAATAAATGAATACACCGTGCTAGGTGCTAATTATTAGTAAATAAACAGATAACATATAATATGACAACACTGTAGTCACGTTACATAACAGCCCCAATCAAGTGATAATTGTGCTAAAAAATAACGCAATCCGTGTTTCTTGGTGCTCAGACAAGGTGCCCCCCACATGGATATGAACTCACCCCTCAATATTTACCAACCATCTCTAGTGTGGTCAGATAAGCGTGTGGGGGAGACCCCTGAAGATTTTCTTCAGCTGACAATTCCTGGAGTGGATATACCTCATGCAAGTAGATATAAAAGGAGGGACTTCATTGCGCAATACCGTTTAAAAAAAGTTTATTTAAAAATCTTAAAATAGTCACGTCAATAAAAAAAAAACCTCACATGTAAGGGTGGCTGTGGCCTGGCACCCGGTGTGAATAGCGGGTGATTTTTCTGGGAAATTGGCCCATAAACAATGGTAAACTGCTCACAATGATAGTGAATTAAGATTCACCAAATGAATATTAACATCAGCCATGGTAGCCGAATATTGTTTTTATTTTTACTTTTTTTTTTAGTTGAGTTTTAGCTGTCAAACCAAAACTACTATTACATCACTCCGCGGCTCTTTAACCATGTGATTGGCTGTGTCCAATCACAGCCGGTCACATGTAAACAAGGAGATGCCGGTAATCGGCTTTCCTCGCCTTACACTGACAGAGTGTGAGGAGAGGAGAGCCGATCAGCGGCATCTCCTCATAGGGGGACATCTAGGGATGTAATCAGGGCACTGATCATCAGTGCCCTGATTACAATAAATACAGTGTCACAAAACAGTGCCCACCAATGCCAGCATATAGTGCCCACCAGTGGCAGCAATCAGTGCCCACCACTACCCACAAGTGCCACCAATCAGTGCCCATTAGCGATGCCAGTCAGTGCTGGCAATTAGTGCTGCCTATCAGTGCTGCCCAACACTACTGTCGATCAATGCCCATCAGTACCGCCTATCCGTGCCGACCAGTGCCGCCAATCAGTGCGGCATATTAGTGCTTTTTTGAAAAAAATGAAGACACAGCAGTGATTAAATGCCACCAAAAGAAAGCTCTATTTGTGTGAATAAAATGATAAAAAATTTGTTTGGGTACCGTGTAGCATGACTGCGCAATTGTCATTCAAAGTGCGACAGCGCTGAAAGCTGAAAAATGGCCTGGGCAGGAAGGGGGTGCAAGTGCCCGGTAGGCAAGTGGTTAACCGATTATTCGAAACAATTGGGCAACTAATCGATTATGAAAATAATCGTTAGTTGCAGCCCTACTGTAATGTTCAAACACTACCTGCAGCTTCTGTTGCTGACGACTGGTAGAGATGACTTGGATATCTTCTACCTCTACTACAGACAGAATCTGGCTGGTAAATTTGAATACTTACTCAAGGCTTGAATATTGTCACGAGGTGTAGACTATATCCTTGGCAGTCAAATACTGTGGGTAAAAGGACCCCACTTACAGGGTTCTTCTCCCTCCAGAAATACTGTACCTGCACAACCACATCACACACGGTTTGAAAACAACACTACAGGTCCCATCTTCCACCATAGAAGCACGACAGTGACTCCTTCCACCCTCGCCGTTGTAGTTCAACAGCACTTCTTCCAGACAGGAAGCTGTACCTCTGTAGGGACCTTGACATTACCTCCGCAATGCACTACAATTCTTGATACATTAGTGTGATGGTCAGTGGGAAGAATGGTCCTTACTCTTGTGGTCATTGGGAAGAATTACCTCCTTACAGATAGCTAAAAAGATCAATGGGATCTTGGGAATAGTGGGAACTTATCTGAGAGGCAGAACTTGCCCAATGCTGAAGGAACCCCTAGCAACCTCTGGAGGAACCCTAGTTGAGAATACAGGTGTAACATGTTGCTAAAAGGTGAACCAATCCCTTTACCTGCCTTGCTCGGATACAGTAGCCAGGAGTTGAACAATACGAGCTACACAATGATGCCAAAGCAAATGAAGCCTCATATAAACATTTTCTTAAAGTAGCCACAGTCCTGTCAAGTAAAAAGTCCAAGTAAGGTGAACCAACACTTACATGAGACAGAGTCACATCACAGGCAAGCAAAACGTAAAAATCAACCATTTTTATTCAGACATACAATTGCCAGACACAGGACATAAAGTGTGAAGTCGGAGTCTCTGCAAAATTTCCAGGGTCCACACCAACCAACTTCTCCTGAGCTGGACAAGGCCGGTGTTACCAGGGAGGAGACATGGGGTGCGGGTTCTGTAGGTAGGACATGACCACTGCTGAGATGGACAACCTGCAAGAATGCAATAAAATATCTTTAAGGCTAAAAATGCACAATAAACATATATGCAAAGTATATTCCAACAGTGCATTACATAAAGATGGATATAAAACTTGTCTTTATGGCACACATATAGTACAGAAACATTGTGACATTTGCGGACTTGAAAAAGGACAGGATAGACTAAATCTGTTGCCTGCTGTACCTCATTAATACTGCATTCTATTGAAAACAATAGCTACTTTGAGAAGCAGAGGGGATGTTGCATTCATTGTGCATAATATTGGGTGTCTCAACCACTAGCAAGCAGAAGTGGCGAGTTGCAGAAGTACAGAAACCTTCTGCAGGCTCATAAAGCAGTTAGTGTAGTGAAAAGCAGGGAGATTAGATAAAAGGGACTGTTAAGAGTCAGAGGAGGCACACTAACCCTTCTCTATACTAGTGGGTGGGCAGACAGAACCTCTTGGCTTGGTCAAGGTATCTCCATCCATGTAGCAAACTGAGCATCCCAGACCCACACTGTATTCACATTTTTATTTGTAGAATAAAGATTTTATATACTAAAATCATCAGTATAAACTTTTGAAACATCAGTTAGGTAAAGCTGACCACAATCTTTATGTAGCGGTGTAGTTGCCACTAGTAACAGACAATCCACCAATTCACCCTGCTGCCAGACTTCTTACATCACTTGCAGAGGCAATGAACAGTCTTTTGTTGGTTTTGTTTTTGTTGATTTATTGCTGGGTACAACTTGGTTGGGGAAAAAGGTATATGGGATGCCCATAGGATTGTTTAATTGCCATCATATTCTAAAAATCACACACACTAGCACATAGTTGGAGTCAGAAGAGATGATGTGCATTTATAATGGGTATGAATCTCCTCCTGCATCTCCATGCAGACTGTTGCTCCTCCTCTGCTTAACTCCCGCAGACTATTCCTTCTAAGAATTCCCCATCCAGTACCGTGTAAAAGATTATTAATATAGGAGGGGTGAGAGGCTAACCTAGGTTATTCTGGTAGTGCCACATCCAATAAACAAGTTATAAAGCATTCAATAGCTGGATGCTGGGAGGTGTGGCTGGTCTGTGCAAAACCCCTCCTTGATAAGCCATTGTTATCATTCCTGTCTCTTCTTTTGACTTACCATCAGGGACTCCATTTGCCTCAGTATATCACTCTGGCCACCATGTTGCCTCGGAATGCGGGGGGAACCTCCTATTTGTGAGGACACGTCCACTCAATTTACACCTACAGACCTTTTTGATGCCCACGGAGCAGCAATCCTATCAGTATTAATATTCAATGCTATTTTGACTTCAGGTTTTTTAATGCAACCCAACGAAACATAACAACTGTCTTACCATTAAACACTATATGAACCTCTCTTCTCTCCTTTTCTGCACCCCTGAAGAAGGATTAAACTATTTCCCGAAACGCGTTGGGTGTGAGAAGAGTTCTTCAATACACTTTACCCTATGGTGATAGTAATGAACTGTATGGATATGTGTATGTTTCGTTAATAATTTTTAAATTTTGTCTTTAGAAAAAAATTGTTTACTTTTATACTATTACATACTCAGTCATATTCTCTTAAATACATTTAAGTGCCTTTAAAGTCCACTCAGGGGAATATATAACGTGTAAAAGATGAGGACATCACTTTTGACCGTGTAAAAGTGATGGTCCCAGAAATTCTTCTCCTCCTGCACAAACTTATTAATACTGAGGTTAAATAATGTCACGTCTTCTTCCTTGAGCAAGAAGGACCCATTCTGAATAAATTCCCAAGCTAGCTCTGGTTGCTCACTGCTACTAGGCCTGAGGCCTGCAGCACCTCTCCCCGGAGGCCTAGTAGTTTAAAAGCATTCTTTTGGATGGTGGACTACGGTTTTCAGCCAGCCCAACTTGCAAATCCTGTGCCCTCAGGCCACATCGATTTGACCCAGATCCCCACAGTCTCTCCCCTGATCCAGGACTCCCCATCATTGACCGTGTAGATGATGAAGACTTTGCTAATGACCGTGTAGAAACAAAGTTCGCTCACAGACTTCCTGGCACTTTCAGCCCTCCACTGTGGTAACACTCACCGACCTTTCACTGCCCCGAGTCCTTGATGGAGAACTTGACCGGACCATACATTCCGACAGCTTCACCTGCCCCTCTGCTCCAGGAATTCTTTATCGACCACCATGTGATGACAAAGACAATGCCAATGACCGTGTAGAGGCAAAGTTCCCTCACAGCTCTCCCTGGGCCTGCTTCTGCAATCGGTACAGCCCCCCAGATGGGGGTGCCCTCCTGCTGCTGCCTAGCATGCCATTCTCCACTTCACTCAACCGACAACTCTCCCCAGTGGCATGTTACCTCAGCTTATAAAGGAGGCCCACCCCCTGCCAATACCAGATGGGGATTGGTCAGGGCTCCCACATGAGCTGCCTGCCACACCAATTCTAGGCCCAGCTCCTCTTCCAAAATATTCTCCCTGGAAGCAGAGGAAGTGCCTCAGAACTGGAGCACAGGTGGTCACACCCACTGCTACTCTGACCACTCCCAGCCCCCCAGATCAAAACAGACAGGCCTAGCTTACAGCATAGGCCTGCCTAAATTTGCCTGTGCTGACAGTTCCTAGTAAAAATCTATTACTAGCACCTACCTATTCGTAGAGGGTGCTACATTTATAATTAACATTTAATTAGAATGGTGATGTTTAGTGCTACGAAATATTCTAAAAATAAAACCGAAAGAACAATTTTCCCATAACAATGTTTGGATTATTTCTTTTTTTGGAAAATGTGGGTGGAACGCAACCAGAGTGCATGCTGTCCACCTACAGCTCGGTTGCCTATGCTTTATACCGGCAAGTGCAGCCCCTATGAGACTAGGCATTACGCTGCATGAACTGCATTTTTTTGTCTGTTTTTTTACATTTTTTAAATAACCTTTTAATAAACAGAAGTTTTGGTTATACTGCACTATGGGAGCCAATTTCTCTTTTTTATGAGGATTATGAAAACTACATCTATCACAACCCGGATATCCCAAGGCTGCTCAAGGAACTGCAAAGGCTGACACCAGTGGTTACCTGCCAACCTAAGGAGCTACATGCGCATTACCCCTGTAGGGGTAGTATCTGGTGAGTGGGGACCCTTGAGGGGGAGCACGCAAGTCACCTGTCAAGATTCTGTGATCACTAAAGTCACCTGCTACAATTCCTCTAAACACGAACAGTCACCTTCATTGGGATGAATGCACCTATGTGTCTTTTGTACACGGTGCGATAAACTGCATCTTGGTGTAATTTTAAATTTTGGTGCGATTTTTGCATTTCTTTTCTGTTTTTTGGTGCGATTTTTTTTTCTTTTTTTTTCTTTTGCCTCTTGGGTTTATATACACCTTGATTTTATGATTGGGACACTATATGTATACACTTATATGTTTTTGTTTGGTGCGATTTTTTTTTTTAATAACTTTTTTATTTTTTGGTGCGATTCTTTGCATTTTTATTTGGATTTGGTTCACTCACATTCTGTATTTTGGGCTTGGACACTATACGCACTGTTACAAGCAGAGGATCACTATACTATCATGATATTCATGTCTGGATGTTTTATACACTAATTTGTAAGCCATTACATTTTTGGTGATAACTTTTAGTACTCACCTACTGGGGTAGGTGAGGTGTGATAGATATTACACTATCACCTTTATGGAAACTGTTTTGTTATAATTTATTCCACAATAACACTGTGTCTTTTAATACTTAGCCACTATAGAGTGATTTGGTAGAGCACTATTTGACATATAGGTAGCGCCACTCACCCCTTCACATCTTCTTTCTTTTTATAATTTAGAGCCCTCTTACGGGGTTTTTTTTGGGTAGGCTGCAACCTTCACACACGTCCTAAGCGCAGACCTTCCTAATTAATTTATTTTCAGTGTCATCTGCAGCCTTGTTGTGTCATTTGCAGCCTTGTAGTGTCACTGCAGTTTTTAAATATGGGGCCACTGAGAGACACAGAGCCGGTCCTGTGTCTCTCGGCTGCTTTCGGCTCCTCTCGTAGTCCTGTGGGCGGAGCCGAGCGCCGCCGACATTTATACATAGCCGAGTGTACTCGGCTAGCTCCGCTCAGAGTCACGCCCAGTCCCTGTGTTATGTCCATCTTAGGGCGGGACTGGGCGTGCCTGAGTGGAGCTAGCCGAACCTAGCCGAGTACACTCGGCTATGTATGAATGTCGGCAGCACTCCCTCCTCCACTCACAGTCAGCGGGGGATCGGCGTATAACACGCACCCGTGATTTTCCCCTGATTCTAAGGGGTAAAAAGTGCGTGTTATACGCTGATAAATGCGGTACTTACCCAGATTACAATTGGGAAACATGGAATGTCCAGCCCAGCTCCACAAGGAGAGGGCATACCTACATGTTATTTTGTGTTCACATGGGCCATACCTGTTTGGGACAATATAATCTGTACATATATGAAATTACCTGTTTCAAATTCAATATTTGATTTTAAAATGTTTTTTACTATGGATGTTATAATAAATTTGGATTTTTATTCAATTGAGTGCTCTCGCTTTCATTTGGGTCTACTGGTGACTACCAATTTAAAGTCCGTGTCCATTCTTGGTTTTTCTTTTTTGTATCTATATTTGGATGTGGTGCCACAATCTGAGTCATGTCTCAACAACTTTCCACTATGCAAAAATACTGTGACAGAAAATAATGCAATGATCGCCATTTTAGTAATTTTCTAGCAAAAAATACAGATTTTAACCAACAAGTGTCAGAAAAAGGCTTAGGCATGAAGCGGTTAAGGTACAGAGGAATAGCAGCGAAATGGTGCTACACAGAAGGATCCCCACACAGGAAAAGGAAAATATTAAGTTCTCCATATAACAGATTTGCTTGATAGGATGATTTTGCAGAAATGTCTTTTCTTTAGAACAATGTGGTGTTGTGCACTCCGAAGAGAGACAGCAGCAAGGCATTTCAGAGTATGGCTTATGGTGAAGTTGATGTGTTTCAAAAATAACAGAAATTAATGTTTCTTGAAATTGTTATTTGAATTTTCTTGTGCAAACTCCTAAAAAGGAGAAGTACAGTCAAAGCTCGTTTGACTGTACATTTCCTGTGGATCACATGAGTGTAGTTCGTTCTGCACTCCTGTGACCAGTTTTCAGCAGACAGCGGGCTGACGTCACAGAGACGGGTACAGGCTGGGGAAAGATCGCTACCATATGCTTGGGATCAACCCATGAGCCTGGACCGACAGCTGGCTCAGCTTCTCAGCGTTCCGCTGAGAGCCTGAGCCAGCAGCTCCCGGTCCCTCTACAGCCCAGCACTCCACAGTCACCAGCCCTCTGCTTATGGAGCTCTGATAACTGAGCGATCAGCGATGTTTGATTGCTCAGTTATCAGTTTTAGAGCTGGCAGGGGAGCGATGCTGTATCCAGCTAGGTAAGTAGGATTCCAAAAATAAATAAATAAATAAATAAATAAATTTAAAAAAAAAAACACATATACTTCTCTTTTAAGTGATTGCATTAAATATAAAATGCTACAGCCATGGCCAAAAGTTTTGAGAATGACACAAATATTAATTTTCACAAAGTCTGCTGCTTCAGTGTTTTTAGATCTTTTTGGCAGATGTTACCATAATATACTGAAGTACAATTACAAGAATTTCATAAGTGTCAAAGGCTTTTATTGACAATCATCTTAAGTTTATGCAAAGAGTCAATATTTGCAGGGTTTATCTTTTTTCAAGATCTCTTCAATTCGCCCTGGCATGGTGTCAATCAACTTCTGTGCCACATCCTGACTTATGACAGCCCATTCTTGCATAATCAATGCTTGGAGTTTGTCAGAATTCGTGGGGGGTTTTTCACCCGCCTCTTGAGGACCGACCACAAGTTCTCAATGTGATTAGGGTCTGGGGAGTTTCATGGCCATGCACCCAAAATGTTGATGTTTTGTTCCCCAAGCCACTTAATTATCACTTTTGCCTTATAGTAAAAGGTGCTCCCTCATGCTGGAAAAGACATTGGGGTCGATTTACTAAAACTGGAGCACTCAAACTGGTGCAGATGTGCATGGTAGCCAATCAGCTTCTAACTTCAGCTTGCTCAATTAAGCTTTGGCAATAAAACCTAGAAAATGATTGGCTTCTATGTAGAGCTGCACCAGATTTTGCACTCTGCAGTTTTAGTAAATAACCTCCATTGCTCCTCAAACTGTTCTTGGATGGTTGGGAGAAGTTGCTCTCGGAGGATGTTTTTGTACCATTTCCTATTCATGGCTGTGTTCTTAGGCAAAATTGTGAGGGAGCCCACTCCCTTGGCTGAGAGCAACAACACATGAATGGTCTCAGGATGCTTTACTGTTGGCAGCAGACTTTCTGAAAATTAATAATCTGTGTCATTCTCAAAACTTTTGGCCACAGCTGTATATTCTGGGTTGTCTCATGTGAGAATTGTCCAGGAGCGGAGCCCAAAAGCCTGAGCTCCTGTATACATGATAGGTCTTGACACACAATGTCCAACCTCCATGGGTGCCAATCCCTCTGCTTTCTAATCTTCATGTTTACTTTGCAACTCTTCTATTCTATAAAAACCCTTATAACCGTTCAATGTGTGCAGAGGTTGTGGTTTTCTTTATCAGATTTATGTACCTTCTAGAACTGGATCAACAGGCATACAAGAATTCAGCTTTAAAGTTACAGCAATGTATTAAACATCAAGACAACCGGAGAATGGGGGCGTGACCGGAAGTGGATGGTGGTGCTAGCCAGCGTGGAGTGAGTGTGTGTGTCCACGCCGCTCTCCCCGTCTTTGTGAACGTACTGCTCCGGGGTTAGCCACTGCATATTTCTCCTATATCGGAGACGTGAGAGGCAGGCTGTGGGCTGTGGTGACCTGCCTATTTTTGCTGTCTCCCTCCGGTGCTCCCGGGAGAAACGGTGATCTCTCCCGAAGCTCTCTTTGTTTCCAGCCGGAGAAGCACAAGTGCAGTACGAGTGAGAGCCGAGTGAAACTCTCGCGAGAACGGGGAGGAGGGGACGGAGCCCAGCTACGGGAATCAACTGTCTGGTGAGCGCCCGCCGTGGATCTCTTAGTGCACCAAGAGCTGAAACGGTATCTGCTGCCTCTAGGAGCTCCAGGAATAGAAGTGAGTACTTGCCTTAGGTCCGGCGGAGCTGCTGGGGAGAAACCAGCGTGTCTTGTCAAGACCGGCGGGACGAGGTATTGAACTCTATCTTTTTTCTTTGCTTGTCAAACCGGTGGTAAAGTGGAGGAGGAAAATAATTATCTCAGATTGCAGAGGAACTGATTGTCTGGTGGACTATAAGACCTGTTACTGCTTGGGGGATAGGATAAACATGAGGACTGTTGGTGAAAGAGAGCTGTGATCCTTTAATATACCACAGTTTACTATGCCAGGTTAAAAGTCAAAGTTAAAGGACACTACCCTGTTGCTCAATGAGAGAAGTGATCGGGCAGCTGTGACCTATTTGACCAGCTTGTTAAGTCTCTCTGAGCTGTTGAAACACGCATACTGGCTGAGTTGGGACTGGAGGGGTGCAAATAGAACCTTGCAGTAAAGAGGTAGTATCTGCCTGTGCTAAACCCCTCTGTGGTTTCCTGGTTTCCCCCGTGCCCCACTTGTCTACCACTGGTGGTGTTGGGAATCCAGGTATATAAAGGTAACAATGGCAATGTCAAGGAGGAGGGGGGAGGAGCCAGGCAACATGGAGAACCTAGGGCCCCAGTCGTTACGGTCTGCAAAGGAGAAGGGGAACCAGGCGGCTGCAGCTGCAGCAAAATTGGAGAGGTTTGCACACACTCCTGAACAGACCCCCATTAAGAACGGGCAAGCTCCGCAACCCAAGACCACCGGGGATAGGAAAAGTTTTGGACAGGCATCCTCCACTCCAGCTGGAGTGGGGCATAAAAATCCAACTCTTAATAAAAACTTAGGGGCGGGGGAAAAAGCCCAGGTACCACCACCAGCAATGGCCTCTGTTACAGAGGTAGAACCAACCCTGAGGGAAATTTTTCAAGCGATTAACTCTTGCAGAGCATCAGTGGAGGGGTTAAGCTGCCAAATTAAAGAAATCAAGGATGAATTATTTCTAATGAAGCAGGAACTGCAAAAGGCAGTAGATAGAATAACTGGCCTGGAGGGAAGGGTGAGCCAGGTGGAGGACGATGTTTTTCCCCTACAGCAAGATGTCAAAGCTATGAAGGAACAACTGGGTAGAATTAACGAAAAAATGGATGAAATGGAAAACCGCCTGAGAAGGGAGAATATAAGAATAGTGGGTCTCCCGGAGAGATGTGAAGGGCAGAATCCCATTGCTTTTTTGGAAGGATGGCTCACAGAAGTGTTTGGAAGAGATGCATTTTCCCCACAGTTTGCAATTGAGAGAGCCCATCGGGTCCCCTTCAGGGCTCCGCCCCCTGGAGGACGCCCCAGGTCCTTGTTGATGAAATTTTTGAGCCATTGTGATAAGATAACTTTAATGCGTAAAGCCAGAGAGAAGGGGCTCATCTTGTATAACGGTGCAAGGGTCTCATTTTTTGCGGACTTCTCACCGGAGCTACAGAGACGCAGGGAAGGCTTCATGGAGGTTAAACGTACCCTACAAAAATTTGATGTTAAGTATGCCCTATTGTACCCGGCCAGGCTACGGGTTGAGGCAATGGGGGAGGTTCTCTCTTTTGACTCCCCGGGGGGGGGTAACCCACTAGTACGAAGAAAACAAGCAGAGACTGAAACCCAAGGAAAGGAGCCCAGAGTGTTAGGCTGCTCGACCAGAAGATAAGAGGATCTGGACTGTGGGAAGCAATATGAACTTGGTATAGAGAGGGAGAATGAGGGTGTATGGTAGATTAGGACTGGGGGAGGAGGAGGGTATTGTACTTAAAATTTTGCACATGTGGATACTAATGGTGCAGGGAGGGGGGGGAATGGTGGGAATGGTAGGAATGTTAGGAAGAGGTATATTGGAAGGAATATATGAGACGGTCACGAATAGAGCCCCAGGGGCTAACCTGGTAAGGTGGGGGAGGGGGGGGAGAGGGGGGGTAGGGGTGGGAGGGACAGGTGGGGGGGATTGGTGTGGGGGGGGGGGTAGTGGAGACGGGGAAGGGTTGTAAAGGTATAGTAAGAACCAACATGCACATAGCACTGGTGGGGGTAATTAAGGGGAAGGGGGGGGGTGTAGGACTAAACATAGGTGTGGTAAATGTAAACGACATGAAAACGCAGACACTTAGAAGGATCACTAGAAGGGAATATAATAACAAGGAAGCCCTAAGGGACGCAAAGCACAAAGCACAGGGGGTAATTAAGGGAATACCCCTTTTTTTTTCTCTTTGTTTGTTTTCCCTTTTTTTCTTTTTTTTTTTTTCTCTCTCACCATTTTTACACGTAGTACACAATATGGTAGCAACAGAGGATCTCTACTTTAGTTACTTCTTGGGTTTTTCTCTTTTTTTCTTTTTGGGAGATATAGGGGGTAAAAAGAGGTTACTCTCCGGTATGAAACAACGTACTAAGTTTAAGGTACCCACGTCGGTTTTTGGCTTCCTGGAGGCCAGCTCTAACACGTGGCCTGTTTGATGCAGTCTAAGGTTCTCAAAATAGGTTCTTGGAACGTACGGGGGATGGGGAACCCAAACAAAAGGGCTGCTATTTTTTCGCTACTAGAGTTAAGGGGGGTGGGCATGGTCTGCCTGCAGGAGACGCACCTGACAAAGAATACGATGAAATGTCTCCCAAGCAGGAGGTTTCAAGCCCAATACCATTCGGTTCACTCTTCATATTTTAGAGGAGTGAGCATATTGGTGACAAGAAGTGTGATGTTCTCCTGCAGACAGACCAGGATAGATAGGTTGGGTCGTTATGTCTTTTTATATTGCTCTATTGAAAACAGAATGTATGTCATTGCTAACATTTATATCCCCCACCTTTTAAACTGGAAGTTCTATATAACCTACTGGAGTTTATGCTGGATAAGACAGACACCCCGGTGATAGTACTGGGGGACTTTAACGAGGTGTTGAACAGAGAGCTGGACAGATATCCAGCGAAAACCCCAATAAATAGCGTAGCAGGGGGCCGGTTGGGTCAATTCCTAGAGGAAGCAGGCTTAGTGGATATATGGAGGGCCCAGAACCCCGGAACAAGGCAGTATTCCTGCTTCTCGGCCTCCCACTCTACCTTCTCCAGGATCGATATGGTCCTGGGGAATGTGGAGGCAACACCACTAATGAAGGATATAGTTTACTATCCGAGAGGGGTCTCGGATCACTCTCTGATGGTGGCCTCACTGGACATAGGGGTTAGGGAGGCTAGAGGGTTTTGGAAGCTAAGCCCATATTGGTTGGAGCTAATGGGGGAACCAGAGAGGATAATAATGAAGCTGGAAGACTTCTTAAAACTTAATGAAGGTTCAACTACAGTGGGTGTACAATGGGATACGTTGAAGGCATTCCTGAGGGGCATTCTGATCCAGGGGGTGGCAGGTGTGAAAAAAAGGGCAAGGGAGTGGGAAGAGGGAATCAGGAAGGAACTGGAGATGGCAGAGGAGCAATTCATAGCAAACCCTAGTCCAGAGAGGCAGAAACAGTGGGAGGGAATACAGGAAACCTATAGGGCAGCAGTCTTGAAGAAGGGTGAAAATAAACAACTCTTCCAGAAGCAACGGACATTTGGGGAGGGGGAAAGTGTGGGACGCATGCTGGCCCATTTGGTAAAAACCAACTCCTCCTCCTCGATGATCCCGGCAATTAGAACCTCAAAGGGCTAGATATCCTCCCAGAGATCAGAAATCACAGGTATATTTGAAAAGTACTATAAAAATCTGTACAGGTCGCAAGGGATTGTCGAGGAGAAGGACATGAAAATTTTTTTTGAGGGTATAAGGATCCCGAGGGTTACCGAGGAGGATAGAGAGGGTATGGATGCGCCAATTACACTAGCTGAAGTACAACTGGCGGTAAAGGGAATGGCAAACCAAAAATCTCCAGGACCGGATGGTCTCCCGGTAGAGATCTATAAGCGGTACGGGAAGGTCCTGTTGCCAGAACTACTAAAGACGCTGAATTGGGCTCTTCAGGGAGGGTGTCTGCCTGTTTCGATGACCGAAACAGAGATCATCCTGCTTCATAAAGAGGGGGGCGACCCATTGGACCCGTCGGCATATAGACCTATATCCCTGTTGTGCGCAGATGCCAAGATCCTGGCAAGGGTATTGGCTGCCAGGCTTAATAAAATTATATATAAACTTATCCACGGGGACCAAACGGGATTTATCTCCCATAGGACTACGAGCATGAACATCAGGAGGGTCTATATGAACCTCCAGACCCCGACAGAGAATATGGGATCAAGAGCAGTGTTGTCACTGGACATAACCAAGGCCTTTGACAGTTTGGAGTGGCCATATCTCTGGCGGGTGCTGGAGGAATTTGGCCTGGGTCCTGGTTTTAGAAGGTGGATAAAAATATTGTACAAGACCCCAAGTGCAAGGGTCAGGGTCAATAAAGACCTCTCGGGGAAAATATGCTTGGAGAGGGGAACAAGACAGGGGTGCCCTCTGTCCCCCCTGCTCTTTGCCCTTGCCATGGAGCCACTAGCAACTCACATCAGGTCCAGCGTAAAGATCAAGGGGTTTGTAAGAAGAATAGGAGAGGAGAGGATAGCCCTGTATGCCGACGATGTCCTATTGTTTCTTGGAGATACGGGAGGCTCGCTTAGGCAGGTAATGGATATAATGGAGAAGTTTGGTAATGTATCAGGACTGGAGGTGAATTGGAGGAAGTCTGCACTTCTACCGCTAGATACACCCATTGGTCATGACCTGCCGGGAACCCCACATTTAAAAATAGTTTCAACGATCCGCTATTTGGGTATAAACATGTCAAAAAACCCCAATCAGTTTATCTTAGATAACCTAGTCCCACTAATGGATAAATTTGAGCGCAAAATTGATATCTGGAACCGGCTGCCCCTTTCTGTAGCAGGTAGGGGCAACCTAATTAAGATGGTTTGGCTGCCCCAATTGTTGTACTTGCTACACAATTCACCGGTGTGGGTGAACAAAAAGTGGTTCAAAAAGATAGATTCACTTTTTAGGGATTTGCTATGGAGGAGAGGTAAGGCCAGGATCAGCCTCCAGAGCCTACAGCTACCAGCTAAAGAAGGAGGAATAGCTCTCCCGCACCCGAGATGCTACTTTTTGGCGGCACAGCTGCAGCATCTGGGGGGCGGTTGCGCTGATAATAGCCTGTTAACGCTGGAGGCACCTCACAAAATTGTAGCGGAGGCACTGGAAGCAGACTCACTACCTGGTAGTAGCCCCACAACTAAGCTAATAATAAAAGTATGGAAAGCAACGAAGTCCTTAATGGGATATGTTGGGTTTACAGAATTTGCTCCCCTCTGGCACAACAGAAACCTGCAGGAGACTGTGGCCATGGGGGAATTTAAGGAATGGGCGAGGTGGGGTATAAATTACCTATCCCAATTGTATAGAGGGAATGTATTGAAAACTTTCGAGGACCTGCAAAAAGAATTCAGTATGCCAAAGCAAACATTTTTTAGGTATCTGCAAATGAGAGCGGCTCTGGAGGTGCAATTCAGGGCAGGTCCCCCTGTTTGGGAAGATGCGGTACTACTTCAAAGAGTGACTAGACCAGGGAAGAGGAAAGGGTTTATTTCCGAAATATATACGCAATTATGCAAGGAAGCTGTCGTTAGATCAGAGAACCTTGGCTGTAGGGAGGGGTGGGAGAAGGATCTGGGAAAGCTAACCGACACACAATGGAGGGAAATCTTGGAGGTGGGTCAGGAGGTTTCAGTTTCACCTGCACAGAGACTCTCCCACCTAATGCTGCTATATAGAGCATATTACACCCCAAAGAAATTATTTCGCTTTGGCGTAAGACTTGACGCCAAATGCCCTAGGTGCGGGAAGGAGGGTGACTTGATCCACATGGTATGGAGATGTCCCAAACTAGTACGGTACTGGGTGGGGGTAGTGGGCTCTATTGGAGAAAAGTGGGGAATCTCGTTAGAGACAGAGGTCAGATTCTGCATACTTGGATATAGGATCTGGAGCCGAGAGGACGTAGCAGTTAAGACAGTGGTTCTGAGATGCCTCTACCAGGCACGGAAGCTTATCATGCAGAGATGGCAATCAGTCCACCCCCCGACAGTTGATGAGTGGGTTAAAACAGTAGATGATGTAATATGGAAAGAGAGAGCCCTATATATTAGAAGAGGGAACCTTAAAAAATTTGAGAAGATGTGGAACCCCTGGTTGGCAAGTATAGGGTGTCAGGAATAACGGAAGGTTTGGCCTGGGGTAGGATAAGGGTAAGGGGAGGGTGGGAGGGTTTGGGGGTAAATAGACTCCTATTGTCTTATTGTATCATATAAAAGCGTCTATTGGATAAATTTTGTTAGATCTAGTGGGAGGGAGGGGGGAATGGTGGAGGGATGCAAGACCCCTCCCCCCGCAGAGGTTGTTTATATGAAACTGAGGATGTTTTTATTGGTGTATGTAAACTAAGAAATGTCAATAAAGATTATTTAAGAAAAAAAAAAATTAAACATCAAGAACGGGACAGAAGAGAGCTTCTTGTAAATATGCACCAAAATTATAGAATACATGCTCTAAATTTCTTCATTACGGGGCGTGGCCTGGACCGCATGGTACGAGGAGTGCAATCCGGAACCTCCGCTTGAGAAATATCCGTTTCTACTTATCCTCTGGCTAAATCTGACTTTTTTGACCTGCTACACACAGCCTGCTTCCTCCCTCACCTTCTATAATTATGTCGCCGCTGAAAAAGGTGACTGACACGATTGCAAAGCTGAACAAATACCGGCTAAAGGAGAAGGGGAGCCCGGGAGAAAATGGCGCCGACGCGTCCCCCTCTTCAGACTCAGCCGCAAAAGACACAGCTCGAGTACTGGAGGCAATTTCGGACTGCAAAAGTACTCTAATGTACTAGATTGAGGAGGTAGAGATTGATGTGTCCCTGATCAGACAGGACCTACAGAAACTCAGGGACCGGGTTACAGAGACCCACATCAGCCGCGTGGAAGATGAAATGCCACCATTACAGGTCACCACTGAATGAATGCAGCACTAACTGAACACAATACTCTCCAAGCAAGATGACATGGAGAATAGGCTGCAACGCTGTAATCTTCGTTTTGTGGGGCTTCCCGAAGGAGCGAAGGGATCCGACCCCCCTTCGTTTTCAAAAAAACCTGCTCATCTCAACCTTTGGAAGGCCTGCATTCTCCACCTCCTTCCTGGTTGAACAAGCTCATCGCCTAGCCGCCAGACCCCCTCTACAAGGTGCACCCCCCCCCCCCCCCACACACACACACCTTCATTGCAAAGCTCTTGAATTTTAGAGACCGTGATGCCATCCTCCGCCTCACAAGACTGAAAGGCAACCAAGGTGTTTCCAGACTTCTCTGCGGAGGTCCAGAAGAAGAGGGCGAACTTCACAGAAGCCAAGCGACAACTAAGAATCCGACACTACACTTACGCCATGCTGTTCCCCTCCAGGCTTCGCGTGGCAGGCGAAGACAGAGCCCACTTCTTCGACACACTGGAGGCGTTTTTTTGCCATTGCTGGAGGACCGCGCAGCACCCAACCAGGCCCCTGCATGAGATTTGTACCAAACGCCAGTCATCCTGGCTCTACAAAGAGGCATCACATACTAGACACCTGACACACTTTGACAAGGATCGCTGGAGAAAGGTACTATGTGACCGACCCCTATCCTGACACTAAGAGATTGTAAGCCCCTTTTTGTGCATAAGACTTCCACTTTTTGCCCCACACTCTGGAACTTTTGGGCTAATTCCTACTCCCCTACCCAGACTCAAGATATCCATGGTAGGAAAGTGCAGAAGCCACAACAATTAGACTATCTCAAGCTGCCACCCGCTTTGATGCCCGGGTCATGGGTGTACATTCTCCTATCCTGTTATTTCTCCCCTGTATGTCATTCTGGAAGCCCTATACTGGGGATCACTCCCCTCACACTGCTGTTCGTTCTTCAGCGGACGTTCGTCCCCCTAGATATGGGAGTCCCACCAGATCCTGCTGTTTCATTTTACAATTGCGATGTTAGTAATAGAATCCAAGTGTTGTTTCCCTGGCTTGTCTGGGCGCATTTTTTGGTCAAGGGCTAGAACCCTGGACCCTGACCCAGCCAGGTCAGTGCATGTGTTCAAACGTGCCCAAAAGTTTTGTTATAAGTTTATCGCTCTTCAATTTTTAGTTATGATGCGCAGCTATGCATGCTTATGTACAGATAATAGTGTTAACTGCAGGCAACTTCCAGGTGCACACATTGTAGGTATACCTTCCATGCCCCCTCAGATTTTGCACATATACTCCATCTACGCCGCCTCGGGTTGCACAGACTATACAGTGGGGTCGTGGCTGCCTACTGATGTGGATTGGGGTGAACATCAATTATGTCTAGTTTAAAATGCCTCACGTGGAATGTCAGAGCCAAACCCAAGAGAAATGCTGCCCTGACTTATCTTAAGGCACAGCGAGCAGACATTATGGTGCTGGTTGAAACCCACCTTACAGGTCAGCTGCTACTGTCCCATTAAGAGGCCCTGGGTGGAATGGATGTATCAAGCCCCCTAAACTACAAACTCTAGAGGTATTGCAATACTGGTTGCCAAGACAGCTCAATTCTCTATGCTGACGCTGAGATCCGATCCGCAGGGCAGGTTCCTGTTTATGCTGAACGGACTGGAACTTTTATTGCTGGCATACTATATACATACCTCCCACCTAATCCAATTCAACATCCTGACTAAGGGATTAGCATTCATGTCACAATTCCAGTCTGTCCCGTCTGGCAGTGTGGCTGGGGGATTTTAACACTGTGCTTGACACTAGTTTAGATAGAATTACCTCAACGCCTTTAACCAACCCCACTCCCTCCCTCACGAAATTCGGGAAACTTCTGAACGAATTTGCATTGGTAGATACCTGGAGACATAGCCACCCAACAGATAGGGCTTTCTCATGCTTCTCAGCAACACACAATACCATGTCACGTATAGATCTAATTTTAATCTCTCGCTCCCTTTTGCCTCTTCTGAGTGACATGGGATTCACCCCACGTACACTATCGGACCATGCCCCATATTGGATAGAACTTAGGCTGAACTCCCCCCTCATCTTATGCCTGGAGACTCAACCGTTTTTGGCTATCAGTTGTTCCTGATTTGGAGGGAGAGGAGTGGGAGTTCCTTTTCCGGGTTAACAGAGATTCAGCCCCATTTGAAATCCCATGCCCATATGATATACTCCCAACAAATCTCTAGATATAGGAGGACCTCTACCCAGGTAATCAAACAGGCTGAACAAAGAATGGCAGAGGTAGAGAAGGCCTTTACGGATAACCCCACACCAGATGCGGCAAACCAGGTAAAACTGCAAGCTCGCATAGTGAATAATCTCCACTTTGAGAAAGCAGAAAGGAAAATCTTTTACGGCAAAGGGTATACAAGTATGGAGAGGGTGTAGGGCACCTATTGGCCTACCTGGCACATTTGGAACACAAACCACCCACTGTGGTCTCATTGCGAGACGCAGCTGGCACCTTGACTCGCGACCCGGATAGGGTGGCCAGTGAATTTTGCTCCTTTTATGCATCCCTATACTCGTCCACCACCAATAACTCTGGAGAGGATATAGCGGACTTTTCTATCCACCGTTGACTTTCCTCAGCTAACTTCCTCTCAAGTTGAGATGTTGGAGGCCTCCATTTCCAAAGATGATATTGTGGAAGCAATGTCCCACCTCGCCCCCTCCAAAGCCCCTGGTTCAGACGCCCCCCCCCCCCCCCTTGATTTTATACAAACTATAGGGAAATCTTAGTCCCCAAGTTACAGGAGCTGCTTACACATATATTTAAATCAGGCTCCCTCCCAAAATCTATGAGCGAGGCCTTCATTGTACTTATACCCAAACCGGGCAAGGATCCAGAACTCCCCGAATCATACCACACAATCTCCCTTCTACAACTAGACATTAAGATATTGGCCAAGGTCCTGGTGCTGAGGCGAAACAAGGTGATCCTGAATCTTATCCATCCCGACCAAACTGGGTTTATGCCTGCGAAAAAAACTGCATTTGCGTAGGCTTTACATGAATCTACAGGCTGAACTTGACCGGACAGGCTCCAGAGCGGTAGTGTCCCTAGATGCCGTAAAAGCATTTGATTCTGTGGAATGGGACTACCTCTGGGAATGTCTGGCCAGGTTTGGCTTCGGGTCCAATTTTATCAAATGGATTCAGCTTCTTTATCAAACTCCGAGCACCAGGATCTGGGTCAATGGTAAAACCGCAGATGCTTTCCCTTTGTCCATGGGTGCACGTCAGGGCTGTTCCCTTTCCTCCCTATTATATGCCCTGGCGGTGGAACCCCTAGCAACGTCGCTCTGTACACATCCTGGGGTCAGAGGCTTATGTTGTGCACAACTGACTGAAACAGTTTATACGCAGACGACATGTTATAATACCTGGAAGATGCGGACATTCTCTACTGACAGCTTTAGAAACTATAAAACAATTTGGGCATTATTCAGGCTTACAGATCAATTGAGGCAAATCCCAGCTCCTCCCCTTAGACATAGGGGCCCCAACAGAGACGCAGGCCTCTTCCCCTTTAATTCGAATTAGCGCAGTGAAATACCTAGGCATTTAAATCACCCGGTCCCTGGAAGAATATGTTAAACTGAACTTAGAACCTCTATTTATTATCCTAAAATCAAAAACACAGACATGGACCAGACTGCCTTTGTACGTCATGGGCCGTATAAACATAATTAAAATTATTCTACTGCTCAAATTCTTATACGTCCTATGGCATGCTCCAGTATATATACCCCTGCAGAGTTTAAATCCTTAGAAGCCATTCTCAATTCCTTTGTGTGGGGCAAGGCACGGCACAAACTGTACTGTCCCGGCAAGTGCTAAAGAACACCACTGATTTAGGGGGCACGGTACAGCTGGACTTTAATTTGCACTACCTGGCAGCCCAATTGTCTCACTTTTTTCTACATAGACAAAGAAGATAGGGATCGTTATCAGGCCTTAGTATGCTCTCCCTTCACTTGCACAAGCACCCCTTCCAGCTTCTCTTCAGGGATCCTGGTGACCCTTGGACTCTGGGTAGTCGAAAGGGTTTGCTATATATATATATATATATCCACTGCAAGGTGTGGGAGGTGGTGAGACATAAACTTAAGACCCCCCCCCCCCCCCACAGACACCCCTATGGGACAACCCTTGCTTTCTCGAACTGCTACAGCTACCTGATCGCAGCCTGTGCATCACCAGGGGGGTTGGTTTACCTAGCAGACATGTATTGTGGAGAGGTCCTAAAGTCGCTCCAGCAACTTAAGGAGGATTTTGGCCTCCCCAACTCCATGCACTTTTGCTACCTCCAGCTCCGCCACGCCCTACAGACCCAATTCCGAGACCCCCCCCCCAAACCTGGAACAACTAGATATTCTATGTGTAATATCCGGGCTGGAGTCTCAAAACCTAATATCTACATTTAACACAACACCTGTCTCCTACGCCCAACTGCTACGGCTCTTGCATACCAGCTAAAAGATTGATGGACTGGGGACGTGGGGGTGATGGAGGACGAATGGGAGTAGGTGCTGGATGCCTGCAAAAAAAGTATCCCCCAAGACGGCCTAACACAGCTATACATTTTGAATAGGACTTACCTGACCCCCTCATGACTAGCCAAGTATAGAGACAACTACAGCCCACTTTGCCCCAGATGTGGGGGTTCCACTGGCACTTTCTTTCATATTTTATGGTCTTGCCCGGTAATACGGCATTATTGGTCCCAAATAGTGAAATTTAACATGACAAGATGGGCTCCTCCCTCACACTATGCCCCAAACAATGCTTACTGGGAGCGTTCCCAGACCCAGACTTCGATAAGTTCCACCACATATTTCTACAGGAAACACTGTTTAGAGCCAGACTACTCATAGCACGGAAATGGCTTAGAGCGCTACCACCTACCGTTCAGGAGTGGATCGCCACAATTAACAATGTTCTACCCTACAAAAAAGAGCTTTATGTTCACAGAGGTTGCCCTGCCAAATATGGAGAGATTTGGGATGCCTGGCTGGAGGAAGCCTCCACTTGTAATGAGCTGGACGAGAACTCCATCTGATCAGGGGGGAGGGCAGAATTGGCAAATTCTCCTTACAATACACTAGTGGAGTCGAGAGGTGATATGTTACTGTTAAAATTTACTGTACTTGTGTCTGCACTATTATCAAAGAATAATTAATTTATTTGTCTTTGTTTCATCTTCCTCTCCTTGAAACTGTACAGCAATTGCATCATAATTACTAATATCTTGTAACCATGCATTCTTTAGAAATTAAGAACGTTATTTGTAAAAAAAAAAAAAAATGTCTTCATTGCTCTGCATTTCCTGCCATAGATAAGATTAAAACCACAATTTACAGGGGTGCTATGGCATTGGGTGTGACTTCCACACGTTTGAAACTGTAAATTGTTTTAGAGGTGCAGATAGCATGGGATCCCAGACACCCTGCAAGAGATGCGGGCCAGGTGTGCTGGATGCCTGCATCCGGCTCTGGGATTCAGCTCCCCTGGGGTGGCAAGGATTTAAATCAAATCTCAGGACAGTCCCGGTGAAAACCCTGACAGGTGGCACAGACACACACAACCCCCCACCCCCCCCAGTTTCAGCTCTGCCTCCAAGACGCATTGTCAACATGATCAATGAGTCAGAATGGGATCACCAAATGCCGCGTACACACAAGCGGACTTTACGGCAGACTTTGCCCGGCGTACTGGATTTCGTCAGACAATTCGATGTGTGTGGGCTCCAGCGGACTTTGTTTTCTCAAAAGTTGGACGGACTTAAATTTGAAACATGTTTTTAATCAATCCGTCGAAATAGTCCGGTCGAAAAGTCCGCTTGTCTGTATGCTAGTTCGACGGACAAAAAGCCACGTTAGGGCAGCTATTGGCTACTGGCTATGAACTTCCTTATTTTAGTCCAGTCGTACGTCATCACGTACGAATTCGACGGACTTTGGTGGATTGTGTGTAGGCAAGTCCGTTCATTCAGAAAGTCCGTCGTAAAGTCCGTCGAAAAGTCCGCCGGGCAAAGTCTGCCATAAAGTCCGCTCGTGTGTACGCAGCATTACAGTTGCAAAATCTAGAAGACTTACATAAAGCTGCTCATCATTTGCTTGGTGTCTTCAGAGCTGCGAGAGTTTGCAAAGCTGATAAAGGAGCAATATACCGCAATCCACGCACACCACTTCAACTGTAATGGAGAAAGTTACAACACAATTATTATGGAATATCAACATGCATAGAGAAACCAATATAGCACCGCCTAGTGGCAAATGAGCAACACTGAATTCTGTATATCAGAAGATCATTTCATCTGACAATAAATAAATCAGGGAAGAAATATGGAAGATAGATAAGATACATGGATATTAAAAAAAAAAAAAGTGTACTCAAAAGGAAGTGACAGTAAAAGCTTTAGTGGGCAGCATGTGGAGAAAAAGATTAGCAAAAAAAAAAAAAAAAAATAGTATTTAAAAACCATTTGAAAATGTCATTATAGAATCGGAATGTTTGCTTAACCTCTTGCTGCCCAGATAATACATATGTGCAGCGGCAAAGAGGGAGGACTTTAACATCCACAAGTCACACGTGTCCATGAGCAGCAGAGCTTTCAGTGCTGAAGGAATGCTCACTGCACGCTCCCAGGACAGTGACCAAGCTGTCAAAGACAGCTCCCAGTCTTCTTACCGATTGGTATCTGGCAGGACTAGCTTCTGATGAGATGACCACTCTGACAGCTAATTACCCAATCAGTGGTCACATGATCGGCCAGAGTCTTCCTGCCCCTGGCATAAAGACCCCGTTAAAGGGACGCCGGAGTTGGGTGGGAAGGGGTTAAGTTGGACTGTCCAGTGACAACGTTACAATTTAGAAGAAAGCAGGTGACAGTATCGACTAAAACCCAAAACCTGGGTGTCATGAAAGGCAAGGGCTAATGAAATTTAGAAATTAAATGAAAGCATTTCAAGGTAGTAACTGATATTATGTAGAATTAAATAGGAGTGCAAGGCTGGGTTCACACCATTGCGAATTGGATGCAGGATTTTGACCCGCTCTCTATGGAGCCGGTTCACATATCTCCGCAGCAGGTCCGTTGCGTCTTTTGGTCCGTTTCAGGTACAAATTCAGCCCAAAATTTGGGCTGAAATTGGACCTGAACCGGTGAACCAGGATGCACCGGATCCCTGCTGTGAGACGGATGCGGTGATGATGTGAACCCAACCTCAGAGAGGAAAGATCTGCATTATCACACAAGCTAAATAGGATAAAAACAATATGCTGTCACGTCTACAAGACCCTCATAGAATTTTTTCATTTACAATAGCCAAAGACTGGCAGTAAGTGAAAGTCCACACTGTCATTTTAGTGCACTTCCACATACAAAAGAGAACTGTTAATACAAAATGTTTGAAGAAAGTTCAGCTGATCTGTGTGATAAATCATCTGGTGAATGAAATTATTTAGGCGGCCATCTTGGTAGAGGCAAGGCTTTGCATCCTCATGCCAGAGCTGCCCCCTGGACAACTGGTGAGATGTGGGAGGAAGCATAGACATAAGGCTCAGGTTTTGCAAAAGGACTTGCCATTTGATTCCATAAAGCTGCCTATCTATATCCACCAGCTAGTGTACCAGATGCTGCATTTCTTTTACTGACCCAAACACCTCATTAGTTTGGTTAAAATAGTTAGCACAAATCTTTTACCGAAAAGAATTGATGTCATTGCCCCACCTAGCCCAATCAGAGAATGCTTTATTCATTCAGAAAATGCAAAGTTTTCTCTGAACGGTGCCCATGCTGAGCGGCCAACCTCAGGCTGGCCGTTTAGCAAGGTACCGGAAGCAGGTGGAGATCACTAAAGTAGTAGTGTCTACTTCAGTGATTTACAGCCTCCAGGGGCATCAGCCACATATGGTATATACATAAAGTGATTGTAAAGGATCGTTTTTTTTTTTTTTTAAATAACAAACATGTCATACTTGCCTCCACTGTGCAGCTCGTTTTGCAAAGAGTGGCCCCGAACATCCTCTTCTGGGGTCCCCCGGTGACTCTCGTGGCTCCTCCCCACATCAGATAACCCCCTAGGAGAAGCGCTCTCCCGAGGGGGTTACCTTGCGGTTTTTGCATTTACTTCCACAGACACGAAAAATGGACTCGCCCCCCCCCCCCCCAGTGCCCACATCATTGGATTTGATTGACAGTAGTGGGAGCCAATGGCTGCGCTGCTATCAATCTATCCAATCAAGAGCTGGGACCTCGTGGAGAGAGAGAGAGGGGGGGGGGGGGGGGCTGGTGACTGCCAGGTGTGTTTTCACCTTAATGCATAGGATGCATTAAGGTGAAAAAACACAAGGGTTTACAATCCCTTCAAGTTGGACCAATGCAACTATGTATAAAATATATCATGCCTGGAATTCCTCGTTAACCACTTTCTGACCATAGGATGTCCTTGGGTTGGGGTGGTTATACCGGGATATATCGTGTTTGTGTGCAATAAAATTCATTAAAAAATTTAAGAAACGCTGCGCAAATACCGTGCGACATTAAAAAAATGCAACACCCACCATTTTATTCTCTAGGGCCTCTGCTAAAAAAAAATATATATATATATATATATATATATATATATATATATATATATATATATATATATATATATATATATATATATATATAATGTTTGGGGGTTCCAAGTCATTTTCTAGCAAAAAAATACAGATTTTTTTTTATGTATGGGAGAAATATCAGAATTGGCCCAGTAGGGAAGTAGCTAAAAGGAAGTCCTACGTTTGCTTTATTCAAGTCCTACCTTCAGCATCAGGCCACACATACTAAAGATCATGCCCAGGAGGTTCATATAGTCCGGGGTTGGATCATCCAGGGTGGGGGAGCTGTCGGTGGTGGGAGGTTTGTACCTGGGGAAAGAGATCAATGCCTTGTTCAGGGTTATCACAACCTCAATATACATGGATCCAATGATCTATGCAGTTTACTACAGATCTTTGTATTGGTTAAACATAAAATAAAATTTAAGCAGCAGCTAAATCTACCTTATAAAGCAGGGATAAGTCCTCACCCCTCCTCCCTCATTTATTGCAAACCATATTCTACTCTGAAACACTTTTTTTTTTTTTTTTTTTTAACCATACATTGTCCAATTTTAAAGAGAAGCAATCATGACAAAATAATGGAGGTGGCCATTACTGATCTCTCCCTTAATGGATGATACTTCCTTGGTTGTCCTGCTTATGCTGCTGATTCATTGCTGTCTGAGTTGCTGACTTGATACAAGTTTAGAGCCGAGGAATTCTGACTTATTGCACTCATCTACACAGTTCCCAGCAGCCCAATACTGTCCCCAAAATGAACCCAGGCCCTGCATGTCACCTTTTTTTTTTTCTGCCGGTCTGTAAGGATTCTTCCCCCCCATATACAAAAGTCTACACATAATGCTCTTTTTTCCCCCTCTTAAAGATAATAATCAAATATTGCCTAAATATATCAGCCCTTTCCTTGAATCTTGGTGTGCTTTGTGTATTTCTTCCAGATCTGTGCAGTAATCCAGTGTAAGACTTTCCCTCTGTGTAGGAGCTTCCTGTAAGACCGGTCACTGCTGCTCTCTCTACTTGTGCAGAATGACTGGTCTTGTCTCCGCCCCCTCTTGTCCTTTTCTGAAGGCAGCCTGTAGGGGGCGGGGTCTGCCGGGCCCCTTCCACAGTTCTGCTCTCTGCACAAGCTATATACAGCACAGTGATGATGTCAGCTCTACTTTTACAAAGACAATCTATTGGTTTTCAAAAAGGCAAGGTGCACACAAAGTGGATTTATATACTTTGTGGTAGGGTTGCGCCGATACCAAGTATTTGTA
This sequence comes from Lithobates septentrionalis, assembly GCA_037952835.1. NCBI lineage: Eukaryota > Metazoa > Chordata > Amphibia > Anura > Ranidae > Lithobates > Lithobates septentrionalis. The sequence continues at coordinate 103,864 of JBBDGP010003507.1, forward strand.
CAAGTACCGATACCCATGCAAATGCACCGATACCCGAAACCGATACTCTCAGGCTCGGTTCTCTAAGCTGTCAGTGGGTCTCCCCTGTTGAAAGCTAAAGTGTTAGGCCTCATGCACATGAGACGCTGTTAAACTCGTGTTCAGAGGCAGTTGGACACTTTTTTCAACTGCCCCTGAACCCATTCAATGTTATCCTATGTGACCATGTACACAGTCTTGTTTTTTGGCGTTTTTAGGCAGTTGCGTTTAACCTAAATTTTTCCAGAAGCAAAAAATTGGATTCAGACGCAAACGTTTTCCACGTTTCAGACGCCAAACGCTGCTAAACGCTGTGTTTGAGTCTATAAGTGTTTTTAAAAGGAACATTTTACAACCCGACTTTGGGACCCCATATCTCGGGGCCACTTGGTGCAAATTTGATGTGCTAACACAGTTGAACTAACACTATAACATATCCAAATTTGGGGTTCCTAGCACCAAGTGGCCCCGAGATATGGGGCCCCAAATTCAGGTCGGAAAATGTCATTCTCTGCTGCAGAAAAGTGCTTGACGTTTTGCGAGCTGACTTTGGGGCCCCGTATCTCTGGGCCACTTGGTGCTAGGAACCCCAAATTTGGATGTTGTAGTGCTAGTTCCACTGTGTTAGCACACCAAATTTGGGGTTCCTAGCACCAAGTGGCCCCGAGATACGGGGTCCCAAAGTTGGGTCGCAAACTGTCATTCTCTGCTCTGCAGACGCTTCTAGACGCAAACGCGGTAAAACGCGGCAAAACGGGCTTTTCTAAACGCCGGTTTCAGCTTTTAAAAACATGTGTTCAGCAGAGTTTGCAATGGCGTCTCGTGTGCATGAGGCCTTAAAGAAGTCCGGTAATTGGAGCTGTTGGAAAAAAAAATAAAAAAACACAAAAAAAAAAAAAAAAAATTGCTCAGCCTCTGAAACAATAAAATGAAAAGAAACATTGTTTCTTTTTATATCTTTCCATTTCTTCGTCTGCAGATCAAAGGGATGAACAAATATTCCTCTGGTTAACTTCTTATTAACCCTTTATTAGGTTAATACACCGGCCCTGGCCACCCTTCACTGCGCTCTTTATTTGCTGGTTACTTTTACTGTATTTGTACTTTTTTGGATATCCGTTTTATTTTATTATCAATAAATCCTGCACGGATTTACACCATGTGGAGATTCTTTTTTCCCTTGTATGTTTTTTAAACATCGGAACCGGAAATAAGGTGACATCTGCTTAACCGGCGCTGCCACCTTCTACCCATCTCCATACTTGACGTCCTGGAGGGTCATCCATCCACCGAAGTGGCCACCGTGCAGTCCTGTCTGGGAGTTCGGCCTCATATCTTCTGACTTATGCCTGATTGATCCGCCACTGTACGGCGAGTTGGGTCCACCGTTTCCGGTAAGGGTACCCCCTTTCTCCCCTGTGTTCCCTCGATGGTGACGGCACTTCTGGGTGCACACTAACCACCGAATACATCTACCCCAGAGACTGTCTGATTTCTCTTGCAACTGCCTTTACTCATTATCACCATTTTTGGGACTTACACATCTTTATTAGCCCCCTCATGGGACTTTTCTATATGTCATATTGCCTGATCTGTTTTCACCAGTCACTGTATTTTATATTTTTATATATTTTTTTTCAGTTTATTGCATTTATAGTGCATTCTGTCACATTTTGATTATTAGTTGTGACACATCATAAGTTTTATTGATGAGTGAATTTTTATTGATGTTTCTATGCACTACCACCCTTATTATTGGTATTCTGTATAGTTGTGAAGCACTTTCCTTATATACATGCTCCTAAGAGAGGAACCACCCCTCTTACATAGTCCCTTATCTCTATCCCTACATTCACCTTTTTAGCGCCACACTTGATACTCTCACTCTTATCACAATTAGTCTTATTGTTGTGTTGGCTGCTCACTTCTTTAAAGTTGGCGCAGTATTATATTTATATCTTTAACCCTTAATTTACTCTAATCAGCCTCAATTAACTCCCTATTCTCCTCCATTTAATTATTATTTTCCTGCTTTTTTCTTTTTTTTGGTTCACGTCTATTTTATAAATGACAAACAATTAAAACCTTTTTTTTTTTTGTTTGCTTTGTTAGTGAATATTTTTGCACATATATAGTAACATATATTTACACATTTCATATTGAAAAAGCGCAAAATTAAAAACAAAAATCTATTTATTTCATTCGTAAATAACTTTTCAATGCTTTGTACCATTGCTGGCAGCTGAAGTGAAAACAAAACAGTTACGGTAGATATCGGTGAGTACTAAAGTATAAAAAAAAAATTAAAAATTCATCGGTACTCGTAAAAAAAAAAAAAAAAAAAATGGTATCAGTGCATCCCTACTGGTAAAAGTGAAGAATATTTAAAATGAAAAATGTTTGTGTCCACAGTCCAGACAAAAAAAACATAACATAAAAGAAAAAAAAAAGAAAAAAAAAACATTGATGAGCAGAATTTTACCAAAGAAATATTAGGCCAGGTTAGATCAATATAGGATATGGACACTTAAACCCCGGGATGTAATGTTGGCAGAGTATTAATCCCAGCTACCTTGAAAACTGAACATGCCTCCTATCAGCTCTTGTAATCACAGCAATGAAAGTCGCACACAATTCATGACATTGGATCTTTCTGCGGGCGAAATGGAACAAAGTCGCTATCCTTGGAAGGTGACTCACTCTACTTAGAATCTAGTGGAAGTCATTAATAATCCATTTCTAAAAATATATTATTCCCCTTAGCCTGTCACTGGGGACACATGCTGTGCCAGATTTCCTCCAGCATTAAAGCAGACCTCCCCCTCTCCCTCCTTAAAGTATAACTGGAGAGGGATTAGAACCCCAGTCAGTTTTTATCGCTGTCTGTGCCCCCCCTGTTAGGGAGATTCACCCTCTCTATTTGTCCCATTTACCATTATCATAGAAAGTAGAAGAAAAATACCAAATTTTGGGTTGTCCCCGGAACAGTAATAGAGCAGAAATCTCCCAATGGGGACACTAGTTCTGGTCATCGGGGGGATCCCCAAGGAATTCCCTTAACTTGCAGAGATTTACTCTCACTTCCTGATTGACTATGAGACAGGAAATGAAGGAAATTCTCCCCAATGGGACACAGATGATGAAAAAAAAAAAAACTAAAAAAAAAAATATATATATATCTGGCAGGGATTATAGCCCTCCCTTACTCTATTCAAAAAAAAAATTTTTTTAAAAAGTTTTGCCTATAGTTCTATTTTAAAGTGATAACAAAAAACAACCTTTTAGAATTTTAAACAAGAACTATAGGTAGAGCTGCACGATTCTGGCCAAAATGAGAATCACAATTTTTTTTGCTTAGAATAAAAAGATCATTCTCTCACGAGTCTTGCGACGTAAAATCTTTCACATTATACAAAAAAAAAAAAAAAAAATGGGCTAACTTTACTGGTTAGTTTTTTTTTTTAATTCATTAAAGTGATTTTTTCCCAAAAAATTGCATTTGAAAGACTGATGCGCAAATACAGGGTGACATAAAATATTGCAACAACCACCATTTTATTCTCATGGGCGTCTACTAAAAAAAAAAAAATTATATATATATATATATATATATATATATATATATATATATATATATATATATATATATATAATTTTTTTTTTTTATATATATATATATATATACACACACACACATATACATATATATATACATATATATATATATACATATATATATATATATATATATATATATATATACACACACATACATACATATATATATATATATAATATTTGGGGGTTCTAAGTAATTTTCTAGCAAAAAAAAAAAAAAAATGATTTTAACTTGAAACCAACAAATGTCAGAAAAAGGTTTAGTGTTTAAGTGGTTCAACTTTTTTTTTTTACTTACACACAAAGGGCTCTTTCACACGGGGCGGATCAGTGATGATCCGCCCCGTGAACACCCGCTTGCTCAGCGGGGATCGCTCCGCCGATCCCTGCTGAGCAGGAAGATGACAGGTCCGTCGCTGCACACAGCGACGGACCTGTCAGAGCACCACTCTCCCCTATGGGGGATCGGATGATGATGGACCGTAGAGTCCGTCGTCACCCGATCCGATCCGAAAACGGATGGAAAAGTAGGGTTTTCCTCCGTTACACTTTTTCAGATCGGAGCGGGTCGGATGTCAGCGGACGTTCATCCGCTGATATCCGCTATTCCATAGGGATACATGTATGTCTGTTTTTCATCCGAAAACGGAAGGATGAAAAACGGACATACGGATCCTCCGTGTGAAAGAGCCCAAAGTCTATTCCTTCGAAAAATTGTTACAATATTTATACTTATGTTAACTGATAAAGAATGTTTTAATTCTTTGCAGACTGCACAGTTTTTCTCTTCCTTTCTTTTGAAGGCTTCAGAAGAGCAGAGAGAATTCTTTGCATAGAAAGAATTGGGAAACACTTTAGTCAAGATCTAATAGCTCTAACTATAGGCAAAACTTTTTTTCTTTTTTTTTTTTTTAATAAACAACACGTTATACTTACCTGCTCTGTGTAATGGTTTTGCACAGAGGAGCCCCGATCCTCCTCTTCTCCCGCTGGCACTCCCCGCCAGCAAACCGCTTGCCACGGGAGGTACTCATGCAGGATTAAACCCTGAGTCACACTGAAGTTTTGTATTCATTCAGAAAATACAAATCTTCCTGTGAATGCCTGGGCAGCGCTCAGCCTGACATGTTTAGATTCCAGGAGCTGGACAGGAAGTTCCCATCCCACTGCCAGAACATAGCTGCATGGAGCCTCATCTACACACAGTATACAGCACTAACACAGCACACACAGCAAGTGCACCTGTTAGAGCCCTTTCACACTGGGGCGGTTTGCAGGCGCTATTGCGCTAATAATAGCGCCTGCAAACTGACCCGAAAGTGCCACTGCTTTCATTCCAGTGTGAAAGCCCCGAGGGCTTGCACACTGGAGCGGTGCGCTGGCAGGACGGTAAAAAAAGTCCTGCCAGCAGCACCTTCGGAGCGGTGAAGGAGCGGAGTGTATACCGCTCCTTTACCGCTCCTGCCCATTGAAATCAATGGGACAGCACGGCTATACCGCCGGCAAAGCGCCTCTGCAGAGGCGCTTTGCGGTGGTATTTAACCCTTTCTCGGCCGCTAGCGGGGGGTAAATCCGCCCCGCTAGCGGCCACATATCGACGGTAAAATGCCGCTAAGAGTTCCAAATCGTTTCTTTGGACCATGAACTATTTAACCACTTGACATCCGCGCTATAGCCGAATGACAGCTACAGCGCGGTCCTGAATTCCCGGGAGGCCGTCAGAGGACGGCCTCCCCTGTGCACGAGCCCTGCGCACGCCCTACAGGGCGCGCGTGGAGCGCGTTGTGATCACCGACTCTCGGGTGATCACCGATCCCAGTAAGGGGCCGGTCCCGGCCCCTTACCATGTGATCAGCTGTCAGCCAATGACAACATAATCAAAACAAAAGCTCTGTGATCGTTTTTTTTTCTCCTCACGCTGACAGCGCGAGGAGAAAAAAAAAAACAATTACCGGCTTATCAGCAAGGGACATCGGTCCCCGAAGAGGAAGAGGCAATTCTGCCTCATTTGTGCCACCAGTACCCCCTGCCAGTGCCACCTGCCATTGCCACCTCACAGTGCTCACCAGTGCCACCTATCAATGCCCATGAGTGCCACCTATCAATGCCCACCAGTGGTGCCAATCAGTGCCACCTAGCAGTGCTGCCTATCAGTGTAACTGATCAGTGCCCATTATTGCCACCCATCACTGCCACCCATCAGTGCCGCCTCATCAGTGTACATCAGTGAAGGAGAAAAATTACCTTTTTTTAAATTTTTTTTTTTTTTTTTAAATTTGGTCTTTTTACATTTTTTTAACAAAAACTAAAAACCGCAACGGTGATCAAATACCACCAAAAGAAAGCTCTATTTGTGGAAAAAAAATGATAAAAATTCCATTTGGGTACAGTGTTGTATGACCGCGTAATTGTCATTCAAAGTGCGTCAGCGCTGAAAATTGGTCTAGATAGGAGGGGGGGTTTAAGTGGTTAAAGGAATATTAAATATGGAGTTTGGCTTTATTAAAGCGGATCTCCACCCTTTTTTTTTTTTTAACCCCTGCAGTTGCTTCACATTTAACCACTTAAGGACCAGATGATTTTTCCCCTTAATGACCGGGCCATTTTCTGCGATACGGCACTGCGTCACTTTGACTGACAATTGCGCGGTTGTGCAACGTTGTACCCAAACAAAATTGACGTCCTTTTTTTACCCACAAATAGAGCTTTCTTTTGGTGGTATTTGATCACCTGTGCAGTTTTTATTTTTTGTGCTATAAACAAAAAAAAAAAAAAAAAGACAATTTTGAAAAGAAAAAAAAAAAACAATATTTTTTACTTTTTGCTATAATAAATATCTAAAAAAAAAACAAATTTCTTCATCAGTTTAGGCCAATATGTATTCTTCTACATGTCTTTGGTAAAAAAAAATTTAAAAAATAAAATCGCAATAAGCGTTTGATTTTGATTGGTTTGCGCAAGTTATAGCGTCTACAAAATAGGGGATAAAATTACGGCTGTTCTTTTTTATTAATGGCGGTGACTGGTGATTTTTAGCAAGATTGCGACATTGCGGTGGACAGATAGGACACTTTTTTGGGGGGACAACTGACATTTATGCAGCGATCAGTGCTATAAAAATGCACCGATTACTGTATAAATTTCACAGGCGGGAAAGGGGTTAGCACTAAGGGGCGATCAAGGGGTAAAATGTGTTCCCTGGAAGGTGTTTCTAACTGTGGGGGGAGGGGACTGACTGGAGGAGGAGAGAGATCGCTGTTCCTAATCACTAGGAACAGACGATCACGCTCTACTTCCCTGACAGAATGGGGATCTGTTTGCTGACATTGGCAGATCCCCATTCTGGCTCTCTGTGGAGCGATCGCAGGTGGCCGGCGGACATCCCACGTGCATCAGTTGCCTCCCGCCATGCAGTGGGCGCGCCTGCTATAGCTGTTTAAAGGGCCAACGTACAGCTATGGCGATTCGCTGGAACGAGCTGACCTGCCGCAGTATAATGACGGTGGCTGGTCGGCAAGTGGTTAAGGTACTCACCCACCGAGCGGACCCAGTGTCATCCTGCCGAGATCCGCTTCTTTTATGCCCCCGCTCGGTCACATGCCGCCATTTTCGGTGACATCAGGAAGCTGCCGACTCCTCCAGGTTCAGCCAGTGGCTTCCTAAAGCCACACTGCCTGTCCTGCCCCCCCCCCCCCTCCTTTCTTAGTGAAGGACTATGTCTCGCAAAGTGCATGTCACTCTCCTAGGCGGATGATGTGCGGGGGGGGGGGGGGGGCACCAAAGGGTTTTCATTAACAAAAAGTCCAATTTGCACAGAGGAGGGGAGGCAACATCCTATTAAGGGTGAAGATCCACATTTGGGGCAGTTCACACCATAGAAACGCAGTCTAGGTGCATTCCAGATGCTTTTCTGCATGCACGTTTTGACACTTTTTGATGCGTTCCAGTGCGTTTTTGGTGCATTCCAGTGCAGGTAAAATGCTGGATGTTCTACTTTCTCTGGAACGCACTGGAACTGCAAGCACTGGATGTAAACCCAATGTCATTCTTTCTAAACTACTGCCATAGGGGTTATCTATAAGGATATACATGCCTCCTGCAGGTATCCTTACCTGTCAAATGTCTTCCCTCTGTCTGTTATGAGACCCGAAAAACTGCAGATTCTGTGGGTGGGTCTGTTGTCTGGAGCTCGGTGGGTGGAGTCGTGATGTCAGTAGACTCCCCGCCCACCTCTACACTCCCCTTGTCAATATGCATTTCTCCTGTGTATTTCTTACACTGAACTTCTGCTATGATCTCTAACATCCAGTGAAAAGACAGGAAAGTAATCACATGACTTCCGCAGGACAAATCATGCTGAGGTGTGGAACAGCCAATCCTTGCAGAGCTGCTGAAGAAAGGAGTGGGGGAGGGAATTAAAAAATAATGCATGTCTCTTAGGCTAATGTACGAGATATGTAAATCACCTGTCACTCACAGCAAGGGGGAGGATTGGACAAAGTTTGTCTGTTTGTCAAGAATTGTCTCACTGAACAATAAAAGAGGATTGCTCAGAGCTGGATTAACTCTTTGTGGCAAGACTGGGCTCAAATGATAGGAAATCTTATACTCTATAGCAGGGATATGCAATTAGAAGACCTCCAGCTGTTGCAGAGCTACAAGTCCCATGAGGCATTGCAAGACTCTGACAGCCACAAGCATGACATCCAGAGGCAGAGAGGCATGATGGGACTTGTAGTTTTGCAACAGCTGGAGGTCCGCTAATTGCAGATCCCTGCTCTACAGTATGATATAAAAAAAAAAAAATAAAAAAAGATTTGGGTTTACATCCACTTTAAGGCTTACCTGCAGGTGCTGGAAATATCTCCTAAACCTCCTCGAATATACCTCCAAGAAGAGCGCCGATGACCACGGCGCATGCGCACTTTAGAAAGGGCACATCGTGCCGTTTCTAATAGGGGTCGTGCCGTGACTGGCGGCTCCCGTGCGCATGAGCAGGAGTGACGTCACGCGACTCCAGCCAGTCACAGAGCCGGAGTTCGCGGCCCCCGGGAAGGAAGAGGGGTGAAGATGGACGATCGCTGATAGTGGGGACAGCGGTGACATCGCGGGCTTCGGTTTCAGGTAAGTGACACATAAATGGGCTACTATGCGGTGCCCATTATGCTTTACCTTCGCAGGGAAACAAAGAGGAAGTAAAACCCACCAGGGTTTACTTCCTCTTTAGTGGGCACAAAAATCGATAATCGTTTGGGATGTTTTTGAGCTGAAAAAAGGACAAGTTTGGAAATTTTCTGCCAAACAAACGATAAATTGCAAGGTTAATGTGTTTCCTGTCCGGACTGTTTGCGCTAGGTATAAGAAGAAAAAAAAAAAAAAAAGAAAAAAAAAAGATTTATGTCCACTGAATGATTTATCGGTCATTACAATGATGGCGCTATCGTTTGTTCTCACAGCCGAATGTTCTTTTTTTGCGAAAATGGGTTTGGCCGATTTTTCGTATAGTGCATGACCAGCATTACATTGGTCCAAGCTGGATTCAATGTAATCAACCAATAAAATCCATACCTGGGGTTCAGCTTTTAAGGCCTCGGTTACAGTTGCGGTGCTCTCTGAAGAGGGATTCATGTTCAGATCGCTGTACAGAGAAGCATGTGATAGGCGGGGGGGGGGGGGGCGTTATATCTCCTCCTCATCGACCATTTTAACCCCTTAAATGCTGGACTAGCACATGGTTTGCAGGGTGGTCTTAGCATGGCCACGCCCCCTGTCCAATGATGAATGTGGGCCTGGCTCCCCGCCCCCATCCACACCTACCTTCTCCTGTGCTGGAGGTACCAGGATGTCCTGCACTGAAAGCTCCCAGCACTAAAAATAGAAGGGAACCATTCTTCAGCCCTCCCCCCACTCCCAATGCTATGGCTGGCCTGTGTACACACACCTTCCCTGGGGAGCAGCCCAGTCCTTCCCCCTCCCTCTGTTATAGGCTCCCCCGGCTCTCACCTCAGTATCTTCCCCGGCCTCCTCGGGTCACTGCCGCTGTTCCCCGTCATCATTCCTTCCCAGCTCCTAATCTAATTCCCAGAACCTCCAACTGTTCCCAGCACTTCCGGCAGCAGAGGGGGGCCGTGCCCGGAAACACGCCGTCACATAACGGATAACCCGGAAGAGCCTACAGAGAGCGTCACGTGGTTTTGTGTACACCCTGGGTCACCAATCAGCTACAGTGCTCAGTGTCTGGATAGTACAGGACCCAGACAGAGCAGGTAAGGAGACCGGGGGCCCCTGCAGCTGTCCTAAGCAAGAGAGACCAGGGGCCCCTGCCGCTGTCCTGAGAGAGAGAGAGAGAGAGAGAGAGAGAGAGAGAGACCAGGGGCCCCTGCCGCTGTCCTGAGAGAGAGAGACCAGGGGCCCCTGCCGCTGTCCTGAGAGAGAGAGACCAGGGGCCCCTGCCGCTGTCCTGAGAGAGAGAGAGACCAGGGGCCCCTGCCGCTGTCCTGAGAGAGAGAGAGACCAGGGGCCCCTGCCGCTGTCCTGAGAGAGAGAGAGAGACCAGGGGCCCCTGCCGCTGTCCTGAGAGAGAGAGACCAGGGGCCCCTGCCGCTGTCCTGAGAGAGAGAGACCAGGGGCCCCTGCCGCTGTCCTGAGAGAGAGAGACCAGGGGCCCCTGCCGCTGTCCTGAGAGAGAGACCAGGGGCCCCTGCCGCTGTCCTGAGAGAGAGAGACCGGGGCCCCTGCCGCTGTCTTGAGAGAGAGAGACCAGGGGCCCCTGCCGCTGTCCTGAGAGAGAGACCAGGGGCCGCTGTCCTGAGAGAGAGAGACCAGGGGCCGCTGTCCTGAGAGAGAGAGACCAGGGGCCGCTGTCCTGAGAGAGAGAGACCAGGGGCCGCTGTCCTGAGAGAGAGAGACCAGGGGCCGCTGTCCTGAGAGAGAGAGACCAGGGGCCGCTGTCCTGAGAGAGAGAGACCAGGGGCCGCTGTCCTGAGAGAGAGAGAGACCAGGGGCCGCTGTCCTGAGAGAGAGAGAGACCAGGGGCCGCTGTCCTGAGAGAGAGAGAGACCAGGGGCCGCTGTCCTGAGAGAGAGAGAGACCAGGGGCCGCTGTCCTGAGAGAGAGAGAGACCAGGGGCCGCTGTCCTGAGAGAGAGAGAGACCAGGGGCCGCTGTCCTGAGAGAGAGAGAGACCAGGGGCCGCTGTCCTGAGAGAGAGAGAGACCAGGGGCCGCTGTCCTGAGAGAGAGAGAGACCAGGGGCCGCTGTCCTGAGAGAGAGAGAGACCAGGGGCCGCTGTCCTGAGAGAGAGAGAGACCAGGGGCCGCTGTCCTGAGAGAGAGAGAGACCAGGGGCCGCTGTCCTGAGAGAGAGAGAGACCAGGGGCCGCTGTCCTGAGAGAGAGAGAGACCAGGGGCCGCTGTCCTGAGAGAGAGAGAGACCAGGGGCCGCTGTCCTGAGAGAGAGAGAGAGACCAGGGGCCGCTGTCCTGAGAGAGAGAGAGAGACCAGGGGCCGCTGTCCTGAGAGAGAGAGAGAGACCAGGGGCCGCTGTCCTGAGAGAGAGAGCGAGAGACCAGGGGCCGCTGTCCTGAGAGAGAGAGCGAGAGACCAGGGGCCGCTGTCCTGAGAGAGCGAGAGACCAGGGGCCGCTGTCCTGAGAGAGAGAGCGAGAGCCAGGGGCCGCTGTCCTGAGAGAGCGAGAGACCAGGGGCCGCTGTCCTGAGAGGGCGAGAGACCAGGGGCCGCTGTCCTGAGAGGGCGAGAGACCAGGGGCCGCTGTCCTGAGAGGGCGAGAGACCAGGGGCCGCTGTCCTGAGAGGGCGAGAGACCAGGGGCCGCTGTCCTGAGAGGGCGAGAGACCAGGGGCCGCTGTCCTGAGAGGGCGAGAGACCAGGGGCCGCTGTCCTGAGAGGGCGAGAGACCAGGGGCCGCTGTCCTGAGAGGGCGAGAGACCAGGGGCCGCTGTCCTGAGAGGGCGAGAGACCAGGGGCCGCTGTCCTGAGAGGGCGAGAGACCAGGGGCCGCTGTCCTGAGAGGGCGAGAGACCAGGGGCCGCTGTCCTGAGAGGGCGAGAGACCAGGGGCCGCTGTCCTGAGAGGGCGAGAGACCAGGGGCCGCTGTCCTGAGAGGGCGAGAGACCAGGGGCCGCTGTCCTGAGAGGGCGAGAGACCAGGGGCCGCTGTCCTGAGAGGGCGAGAGACCAGGGGCCGCTGTCCTGAGAGGGCGAGAGACCAGGGGCCGCTGTCCTGAGAGGGCGAGAGACCAGGGGCCGCTGTCCTGAGAGGGCGAGAGACCAGGGGCCGCTGTCCTGAGAGGGCGAGAGACCAGGGGCCGCTGTCCTGAGAGGGCGAGAGACCAGGGGCCGCTGTCCTGAGAGGGCGAGAGACCAGGGGCCGCTGTCCTGAGAGGGCGAGAGACCAGGGGCCGCTGTCCTGAGAGGGCGAGAGACCAGGGGCCGCTGTCCTGAGAGGGCGAGAGACCAGGGGCCGCTGTCCTGAGAGGGCGAGAGACCAGGGGCCGCTGTCCTGAGAGGGCGAGAGACCAGGGGCCGCTGTCCTGAGAGGGCGAGAGACCAGGGGCCGCTGTCCTGAGAGGGCGAGAGACCAGGGGCCGCTGTCCTGAGAGGGCGAGAGACCAGGGGCCGCTGTCCTGAGAGGGCGAGAGACCAGGGGCCGCTGTCCTGAGAGGGCGAGAGACCAGGGGCCGCTGTCCTGAGAGGGCGAGAGACCAGGGGCCGCTGTCCTGAGAGGGCGAGAGACCAGGGGCCGCTGTCCTGAGAGGGCGAGAGACCAGGGGCCGCTGTCCTGAGAGGGCGAGAGACCAGGGGCCGCTGTCCTGAGAGGGCGAGAGACCAGGGGCCGCTGTCCTGAGAGGGCGAGAGACCAGGGGCCGCTGTCCTGAGAGGGCGAGAGACCAGGGGCCGCTGTCCTGAGAGGGCGAGAGACCAGGGGCCGCTGTCCTGAGAGGGCGAGAGACCAGGGGCCGCTGTCCTGAGAGGGCGAGAGACCAGGGGCCGCTGTCCTGAGAGGGCGAGAGACCAGGGGCCGCTGTCCTGAGAGGGCGAGAGACCAGGGGCCGCTGTCCTGAGAGGGCGAGAGACCAGGGGCCGCTGTCCTGAGAGGGCGAGAGACCAGGGGCCGCTGTCCTGAGAGGGCGAGAGACCAGGGGCCGCTGTCCTGAGAGGGCGAGAGACCAGGGGCCGCTGTCCTGAGAGGGCGAGAGACCAGGGGCCGCTGTCCTGAGAGGGCGAGAGACCAGGGGCCGCTGTCCTGAGAGGGCGAGAGACCAGGGGCCGCTGTCCTGAGAGGGCGAGAGACCAGGGGCCGCTGTCCTGAGAGGGCGAGAGACCAGGGGCCGCTGTCCTGAGAGGGCGAGAGACCAGGGGCCGCTGTCCTGAGAGGGCGAGAGACCAGGGGCCGCTGTCCTGAGAGGGCGAGAGACCAGGGGCCGCTGTCCTGAGAGGGCGAGAGACCAGGGGCCGCTGTCCTGAGAGGGCGAGAGACCAGGGGCCGCTGTCCTGAGAGGGCGAGAGACCAGGGGCCGCTGTCCTGAGAGGGCGAGAGACCAGGGGCCGCTGTCCTGAGAGGGCGAGAGACCAGGGGCCGCTGTCCTGAGAGGGCGAGAGACCAGGGGCCGCTGTCCTGAGAGGGCGAGAGACCAGGGGCCGCTGTCCTGAGAGGGCGAGAGACCAGGGGCCGCTGTCCTGAGAGGGCGAGAGACCAGGGGCCGCTGTCCTGAGAGGGCGAGAGACCAGGGGCCGCTGTCCTGAGAGGGCGAGAGACCAGGGGCCGCTGTCCTGAGAGGGCGAGAGACCAGGGGCCGCTGTCCTGAGAGGGCGAGAGACCAGGGGCCGCTGTCCTGAGAGGGCGAGAGACCAGGGGCCGCTGTCCTGAGAGGGCGAGAGACCAGGGGCCGCTGTCCTGAGAGGGCGAGAGACCAGGGGCCGCTGTCCTGAGAGGGCGAGAGACCAGGGGCCGCTGTCCTGAGAGGGCGAGAGACCAGGGGCCGCTGTCCTGAGAGGGCGAGAGACCAGGGGCCGCTGTCCTGAGAGGGCGAGAGACCAGGGGCCGCTGTCCTGAGAGGGCGAGAGACCAGGGGCCGCTGTCCTGAGAGGGCGAGAGACCAGGGGCCGCTGTCCTGAGAGGGCGAGAGACCAGGGGCCGCTGTCCTGAGAGGGCGAGAGACCAGGGGCCGCTGTCCTGAGAGGGCGAGAGACCAGGGGCCGCTGTCCTGAGAGGGCGAGAGACCAGGGGCCGCTGTCCTGAGAGGGCGAGAGACCAGGGGCCGCTGTCCTGAGAGGGCGAGAGACCAGGGGCCGCTGTCCTGAGAGGGCGAGAGACCAGGGGCCGCTGTCCTGAGAGGGCGAGAGACCAGGGGCCGCTGTCCTGAGAGGGCGAGAGACCAGGGGCCGCTGTCCTGAGAGGGCGAGAGACCAGGGGCCGCTGTCCTGAGAGGGCGAGAGACCAGGGCCGCTGTCCTGAGAGGGCGAGAGACCAGGGGCCGCTGTCCTGAGAGGGCGAGAGACAGGGCCCGAGAGACCAGGGGCCGCTGTCCTGAGAGGGCGAGAGACCAGGGGCCGCTGTCCTGAGAGGGCGAGAGACCAGGGGCCGCTGTCCTGAGAGGGCGAGAGACCAGGGGCCGCTGTCCTGAGAGGGCGAGAGACCAGGGGCCGCTGTCCTGAGAGGGCGAGAGACCAGGGGCCGCTGTCCTGAGAGGGCGAGAGACCAGGGGCCGCTGTCCTGAGAGGGCGAGAGACCAGGGGCCGCTGTCCTGAGAGGGCGAGAGACCAGGGGCCGCTGTCCTGAGAGGGCGAGAGACCAGGGGCCGCTGTCCTGAGAGGGCGAGAGACCAGGGGCCGCTGTCCTGAGAGGGCGAGAGACCAGGGGCCGCTGTCCTGAGAGGGCGAGAGACCAGGGGCCGCTGTCCTGAGAGGGCGAGAGACCAGGGGCCGCTGTCCTGAGAGGGCGAGAGACCAGGGGCCGCTGTCCTGAGAGGGCGAGAGACCAGGGGCCGCTGTCCTGAGAGGGCGAGAGACCAGGGGCCGCTGTCCTGAGAGGGCGAGAGACCAGGGGCCGCTGTCCTGAGAGGGCGAGAGACCAGGGGCCGCTGTCCTGAGAGGGCGAGAGACCAGGGGCCGCTGTCCTGAGAGGGCGAGAGACCAGGGGCCGCTGTCCTGAGAGGGCGAGAGACCAGGGGCCGCTGTCCTGAGAGGGCGAGAGACCAGGGGCCGCTGTCCTGAGAGGGCGAGAGACCAGGGGCCGCTGTCCTGAGAGGGCGAGAGACCAGGGGCCGCTGTCCTGAGAGGGCGAGAGACCAGGGGCCGCTGTCCTGAGAGGGCGAGAGACCAGGGGCCGCTGTCCTGAGAGGGCGAGAGACCAGGGGCCGCTGTCCTGAGAGGGCGAGAGACCAGGGGCCGCTGTCCTGAGAGGGCGAGAGACCAGGGGCCGCTGTCCTGAGAGGGCGAGAGACCAGGGGCCGCTGTCCTGAGAGGGCGAGAGACCAGGGGCCGCTGTCCTGAGAGGGCGAGAGACCAGGGGCGGGCGAGAGACCAGGGGCCGCTGTCCTGAGAGGGCGAGAGACCAGGGGCCGCTGTCCTGAGAGGGCGAGAGACCAGGGGCCGCTGTCCTGAGAGGGCGAGAGACCAGGGGCCGCTGTCCTGAGAGGGCGAGAGACCAGGGGCCGCTGTCCTGAGAGGGCGAGAGACCAGGGGCCGCTGTCCTGAGAGGGCGAGAGACCAGGGGCCGCTGTCCTGAGAGGGCGAGAGACCAGGGGCCGCTGTCCTGAGAGGGCGAGAGACCAGGGGCCGCTGTCCTGAGAGGGCGAGAGACCAGGGGCCGCTGTCCTGAGAGGGCGAGAGACCAGGGGCCGCTGTCCTGAGAGGGCGAGAGACCAGGGGCCGCTGTCCTGAGAGGGCGAGAGACCAGGGGCCGCTGTCCTGAGAGGGCGAGAGACCAGGGGCCGCTGTCCTGAGAGGGCGAGAGACCAGGGGCCGCTGTCCTGAGAGGGCGAGAGACCAGGGGCCGCTGTCCTGAGAGGGCGAGAGACCAGGGGCCGCTGTCCTGAGAGGGCGAGAGACCAGGGGCCGCTGTCCTGAGAGGGCGAGAGACCAGGGGCCGCTGTCCTGAGAGGGCGAGAGACCAGGGGCCGCTGTCCTGAGAGGGCGAGAGACCAGGGGCCGCTGTCCTGAGAGGGCGAGAGACCAGGGGCCGCTGTCCTGAGAGGGCGAGAGACCAGGGGCCGCTGTCCTGAGAGGGCGAGAGACCAGGGGCCGCTGTCCTGAGAGGGCGAGAGACCAGGGGCCGCTGTCCTGAGAGGGCGAGAGACCAGGGGCCGCTGTCCTGAGAGGGCGAGAGACCAGGGGCCGCTGTCCTGAGAGGGCGAGAGACCAGGGGCCGCTGTCCTGAGAGGGCGAGAGACCAGGGGCCGCTGTCCTGAGAGGGCGAGAGACCAGGGGCCGCTGTCCTGAGAGGGCGAGAGACCAGGGGCCGCTGTCCTGAGAGGGCGAGAGACCAGGGGCCGCTGTCCTGAGAGGGCGAGAGACCAGGGGCCGCTGTCCTGAGAGGGCGAGAGACCAGGGGCCGCTGTCCTGAGAGGGCGAGAGACCAGGGGCCGCTGTCCTGAGAGGGCGAGAGACCAGGGGCCGCTGTCCTGAGAGGGCGAGAGACCAGGGGCCGCTGTCCTGAGAGGGCGAGAGACCAGGGGCCGCTGTCCTGAGAGGGCGAGAGACCAGGGGCCGCTGTCCTGAGAGGGCGAGAGACCAGGGGCCGCTGTCCTGAGAGGGCGAGAGACCAGGGGCCGCTGTCCTGAGAGGGCGAGAGACCAGGGGCCGCTGTCCTGAGAGGGCGAGAGACCAGGGGCCGCTGTCCTGAGAGGGCGAGAGACCAGGGGCCGCTGTCCTGAGAGGGCGAGAGACCAGGGGCCGCTGTCCTGAGAGGGCGAGAGACCAGGGGCCGCTGTCCTGAGAGGGCGAGAGACCAGGGGCCGCTGTCCTGAGAGGGCGAGAGACCAGGGGCCGCTGTCCTGAGAGGGCGAGAGACCAGGGGCCGCTGTCCTGAGAGGGCGAGAGACCAGGGGCCGCTGTCCTGAGAGGGCGAGAGACCAGGGGCCGCTGTCCTGAGAGGGCGAGAGACCAGGGGCCGCTGTCCTGAGAGGGCGAGAGACCAGGGGCCGCTGTCCTGAGAGGGCGAGAGACCAGGGGCCGCTGTCCTGAGAGGGCGAGAGACCAGGGGCCGCTGTCCTGAGAGGGCGAGAGACCAGGGGCCGCTGTCCTGAGAGGGCGAGAGACCAGGGGCCGCTGTCCTGAGAGGGCGAGAGACCAGGGGCCGCTGTCCTGAGAGGGCGAGAGACCAGGGGCCGCTGTCCTGAGAGGGCGAGAGACCAGGGGCCGCTGTCCTGAGAGGGCGAGAGACCAGGGGCCGCTGTCCTGAGAGGGCGAGAGACCAGGGGCCGCTGTCCTGAGAGGGCGAGAGACCAGGGGCCGCTGTCCTGAGAGGGCGAGAGACCAGGGGCCGCTGTCCTGAGAGGGCGAGAGACCAGGGGCCGCTGTCCTGAGAGGGCGAGAGACCAGGGGCCGCTGTCCTGAGAGGGCGAGAGACCAGGGGCCGCTGTCCTGAGAGGGCGAGAGACCAGGGGCCGCTGTCCTGAGAGGGCGAGAGACCAGGGGCCGCTGTCCTGAGAGGGCGAGAGACCAGGGGCCGCTGTCCTGAGAGGGCGAGAGACCAGGGGCCGCTGTCCTGAGAGGGCGAGAGACCAGGGGCCGCTGTCCTGAGAGGGCGAGAGACCAGGGGCCGCTGTCCTGAGAGGGCGAGAGACCAGGGGCCGCTGTCCTGAGAGGGCGAGAGACCAGGGGCCGCTGTCCTGTGAGGGCGAGAGACCAGGGGCCGCTGTCCTGTGAGGGCGAGAGACCAGGGGCCGCTGTCCTGTGAGGGCGAGAGACCAGGGGCCGCTGTCCTGTGAGGGCGAGAGACCAGGGGCCGCTGTCCTGTGAGGGCGAGAGACCAGGGGCCGCTGTCCTGAGAGGGCGAGAGACCAGGGGCCGCTGTCCTGAGAGGGCGAGAGACCAGGGGCCGCTGTCCTGAGAGGGCGAGAGACCAGGGGCCGCTGTCCTGAGAGGGCGAGAGACCAGGGGCCGCTGTCCTGAGAGGGCGAGAGACCAGGGGCCGCTGTCCTGAGAGGGCGAGAGACCAGGGGCCGCTGTCCTGAGAGGGCGAGAGACCAGGGGCCGCTGTCCTGAGAGGGCGAGAGACCAGGGGCCGCTGTCCTGAGAGGGCGAGAGACCAGGGGCCGCTGTCCTGAGAGGGCGAGAGACCAGGGGCCGCTGTCCTGAGAGGGCGAGAGACCAGGGGCCGCTGTCCTGAGAGGGCGAGAGACCAGGGGCCGCTGTCCTGAGAGGGCGAGAGACCAGGGGCCGCTGTCCTGAGAGGGCGAGAGACCAGGGGCCGCTGTCCTGAGAGGGCGAGAGACCAGGGGCCGCTGTCCTGTGAGGGCGAGAGACCAGGGGCCGCTGTCCTGTGAGGGCGAGAGACCAGGGGCCGCTGTCCTGAGAGGGCGAGAGACCAGGGGCCGCTGTCCTGAGAGGGCGAGAGACCAGGGGCCGCTGTCCTGAGAGGGCGAGAGACCAGGGGCCGCTGTCCTGAGAGGGCGAGAGACCAGGGGCCCCCTGCCGCTGTGCTGGTAGAGGAAGCAAGGACCCATACAGCTGTTTTGGTAAAAAGACCAGGGACCACTGTCCTGGAGAGGGGACTGGGCTTATTCAGCTTTCAAGTGGGGCTCTCATGGTGGAAGTCTAAACCCAGCAATGCTGGATGATATCTGCCAGGACATGCTGGGAGTTGTAGCTCCATCACAGCTGGGGTCCCATCATTTCTATAAACCCAGCCAAAAAACTTTGTGTGAAATGTTAGAGCCAGAGTGTTTTCCTGCCATCTGTGTCCCCTTTGGCTAGATTTATTCTCGTTTTCTGCCAGGAAAGGAGGGAGGTGTTCTAAAGTCCTGCCCAAGGATAGCAATGCTGCTCCTATATAGACACCATGTGGTGAGTGAGCGTTGTCAGCCTAGGACAGGATCACCAGAAGAAAAGCCAAAAAAAAAAAGGAAAACTACTACAGCCACATGATCTAAGGATTGTAAGTAAGATGCAACATAATACATTTTTGTTCTTACAATTAGATAAAGTAACAGTAAACTCTCTGCGATTTTTAGCTGAACACAATAAAATAATCATTCTCCAATAAACTATTAAAATTCTTACATCAGCACTTGCAGTTTACAAATTTCAGTGCTGCTGGCTCCTGCTCTCTCAGTGCTCCTTCCCTGAACTTCCCATTATTAAAGGAAAGAGTGGACAGTAAAGCTTCTGGTTTATCAATCCTGGAACAGCTGTGCATGGCAACCAATCTGCTTTTATTTTCAGCATGATCTGTTCAACTTTGATAATAAAAGTTAGCAACTGATTTGGTTGACATGCACATCTGCTCCAGAGTTAGTAACCCCCTCAATGTTCTTAATAAGTCGTAAGTGTATTTTTATTGTAGTTTGGATACTGATTTTTTTTTTTTTTTCTGTTATCACAGGGTGTCATGGCCTATCCGGCCCCCAAACCTAAAAAAACAGAGCTTCCCCAGCACCTCCAGCGCAAACTGCCGTGCAACCAGGGAGCTATCAGAGCAGTACGGTTCAATGGTGAGTATCACCGCAGGCTGTGTATAAAAGATCTACATGTGTCATCTTGAGGTGGGATGGATAGACTCCATGTCACATAGCTGCTCCTTGGTGGTGTCATCCTGTGATGGGAGGGAACTCCATGTCATAGCACCTCCTGTCTGTGTCCTCCTGTGGAAGGAGGGACAGACTCCATGAAGTTGATTTACTAAGAAAAATATTCTGTGTACTGCAAGTGCAGTTGCTCTAGATCTAAAGGGAAGCTCTGCTGATTTCTATCATCCAATCGTGTGCAAGCAAAAATGCTGCTTCCTTTTATTTTTTTTTTTTTTTCTTGCATGTGATTTGGTATTCTTTTTTTTTTGCAAAGTGAAGCCTTACCTCATTTACTAAGCTGTGGAGCAGGTTCACTTGCAGTGCACATTATATTTGCTCCTCCTGGGTGGTGTCATCCTGTGGTGGGAGGGACAGAATACATGTCACATAGCTTCTCCTGGGTGGGTTCACCCTTTGGTTGGAGGGGACAGACTTGTTGTCCTATATCTCCTCCTGGGTAGTGTCACCCTGTGGTGGGAGGGGACAGACTTCTTGTCCTATATCTCCTCCTGGGTGGTGTCACCCTGTGGTGGGAGGGGACAGACTTCTTGTCCTATATCTCCTCCTGGGTGGTGTCACCCTGTGGTTGGAGGGGACAGACTTCTTGTCCTATATCTCCTCCTGGGTGGTGTCACCCTGTGGTGGGAGGTACAGACTCCATGTCACACAGCTCCTATTGGGTGGTGTTACCCTGTGGTGGGAGGTACAGACTCCATGTCCCATATCTACTCCTGTCTGTGTCACCCTGTGCTGGGAAGGACAGACTCCATGTCACTTAGCTCCTCTTGTCTGTTTCACCCTGAGGTAGGAAAGACGGACTCCATGTCACATATCTCTATTCCTCATTGCCTTTTCAGCGGATGGGAATTACTGTATGACATGTGGCAGTGACAAGTCCTTGAAGCTGTGGAATCCACATAAAGGAACCATGCTGAAAACCTACAGCGGTCATGGGTATGAAGTACTGGATGCAGCAGGGTAAGTGTGTTTCACGCACTTGATCTGCATGCTTCTGATTTTACATTATTTGTGAAAGGTATTAGTATTCCAAGATGCTAAATTGTACTACACTGCACTCTGTGCTGGATAACTTAGTCATGAACATCCATATACAGGGTGGGATTAGGGTATTTATGGGGGTCAGTGGTTAAAGCGATTGTAAACCCTTGCCTTGTAAATCGACCCATTCAGTGTAAAAAAGAAACAAAAGGCAAAACATTTGTGTATAAATAGAAAAAAAAACATAAATACTTTTTTTTTTTTTTTTTTCCTTTTTTTTTTATAAGTGATCACATTCCCTCTGTTCTCAGCTGAGTAAGAGCTGGGGGAGGAGAAGCAGCAGAAGCACACTGATCTTCCCAGTGAATGGCTGGGCAGGGGGTGATGTGTCAAGTCTGATCATTTGGAGGAGAGCAGACTGAGTTCCAAACATACATAAAGAACTGACCACGCTGTTCTCTCCTGCTTAGTGTTGTCAGTTTTTAATAGGAAAGCAGAGGGACTGGCAGGATCACCAGGGATTTCACACAAAGGAAGCAATACAAGGAGAACAGGATACTTTCTCATACAAGTACACGGTACAGCAGGCACGTATCAGGAATATGGAATGTTGGGTTTACAGATTATTTAATTGTTTCGGCATTCTTCCTCCAGGCTTGAACCTTAGCAGATTTCCATTCAAGTAGAACTATAGGCGAAAGTTTTTTTTTTTTTTTTTTTTTTTTTGTTTTTTTTTCTTGGATAGAGTAAAGGCTCTTACACACTAAAAGAAAATCGGATGAACATTTACGTCCGAGGAACTTTCGTACAATTTTCGTATAGTGTGTACGCAACTTTCCACAGCTGATTCTGACTTTTTGTACGAAAATTCCCAAAGGGACAAACCTCAAAATGTTTCCCGTATGGGAACAGAACAAAGGATTTTCGTGTCCTGTGTACCGTTTTCGTACAAGATTAATCAGAAAAGAAAGACTGCGCGTGATCAGAAACAATAAACAACAAAAAAAAAAAGCCTTTATCGTACGAGATTTTTCGTTCATCTTTTCCGATTTGCTGTAAAACAACGAGGAAAATCGGATGATTGTTCGCCCGATTTTTCTTATAGTGTGTACCCCACTAAAGGGAGGATTATAACCCTTGTTGGTTTATTTTTTTCGCCATCTGTGCCCTATTGGGCAGATTTTCCTTCACTTCCTGTCCCATAGCCAAAACAGGAAGCGAGAGGAAATCCCTGCAAATCAAAGGAATTCCTTGGGGACCCCCCAGGTCACTAGAACTAGTGTCCCCACTGGAAGATTTCCCCTCTATTCCGTTTCTGGGGATAACCCACAGTTTGGGAATTTCTTTTACTTTCGCTTTCAATGATAATAAATAGAGAGGGGGAATCTCCCTAATGGGGGCACAGAAAGCAATAAAAAACTGACTGGGGTTCTAATCCCTCTCCAATCTATCCAAAACTAAAAACTTTTGTCTTTTAGTTATACTTTCAGTATACTTCTATTTTTGTATTCGGAAAATAACCGAGACCTTCCACACTGGTAAGGATTACATTTAGCACAGCAATTGTCTTTTTTTTTTTTTTTTCCCCTTCCACCTGGGAACCTATAAAGGGCCATATTGGTTTATATTCATCGCCTGGTGGATTCTGCAATGCCATTTTTGTTCCGTAGTTTTGTGTGGGAGGTCTGGTCTAAGCGTAGTGTGTTGCACCAGGTTACAGAAAGACTCACTACTCCTCCAAGGGATTAAAGGCTTTTCTGTCCCGGCAAAGCTGCTTCTGTGCGATAATCCCTGAGATGTGCACTGTTGCATTTTCTGTAGAAGATTCCTAGAATTAGAGGTGAGATTGACTTGGAATTGAACCGTCATTTTTCGGCTACTGTGACCTCCGAGGCCTGTGACACACGGGTTTGTGTGTGTGTGTGTGTATTGGGGACAACCCTTGCTATAGGTGACGGAGCTAGCTAAGGCCGAAACAATTAATCGATATAATGGATTATGAAAATAGTTGTCATTTTATGTCCATCGATTAGTTGGTCAGCCAAATAGTTGGCCTTCATACAGAATGCATTATTTGTGTACATATCAGAAAATACAGTGCAGCACACTCAGTACACCATTTATACATGTCAGTATAAAAGAATGAAGAAAGGGCGCACCAACCTTGCGCATTACCCAAGTAATATTTATTAAAATCAAAAAGAAGGAAACATACTCACAAATGAGTGGATTGTAAAAACATATCAGAGTCCAAAATGGACAAAAAGCAACCAGGTCACCAGGACTGTCTCCAACACGCCGGAGGACCTTCCAGATGCTGACGCGTTTCGAGGGGGTAATCCCCTCTTACTCAGAGCCAATCGGATATGCTGATCTGCTTTTACAATCCACTTGTTTGTGAGTATGTTAACCTTCTTTTTTTTTTTTTAATTTTAATAAATACTAACTTGGGTAATGCACAAGGTTGGTGCGCCCTTTCTTCATTCTTTTACAGTGTTTCCATTGGGTATCCCCTGACCCTTGGAGGGCAGCAAGGCCTGTGCCTGTACTGGGAGCCATAGGAATTCCAGGCTTCTTCCATTGCCATCGCACTACTGTTGAGCGCAGGAGATTTTATTTGACTGTGATACATGTCAGTATACCAGGGCTCGACAAATCGCAGGTACCAGGTCACCATGGCAACTGGAAATTACATCCTGGCACCTAGGTTTTTGTCAGCCCGTTCGCTGTTGGCACCATTAAGACTCTCCTAACAGCCTCCTCACTGCTGACGTCCCCTGTGTAACATCATCCGCCTTACTCAAAATACACATGCAACAAGTCCTCGGACTGAGGTCAGCACTATTGACTACTTCTAGGTCACTGAAACCGAGAATGTTGAACCTGTTGTACCAATATGACAACCAAGAACCTGGTATTTTTACAAATAGGCCAGCAATGTCAGCCAGTATATTATCGTGTCTTAAAGCTTCCTCTTAGAACAAATATACTTCTTTAGTTCACGCATTAAAAAATAAAATCAGGAAGACATGAAATTTAACCATGACTGTCATAAGAGAAGTATGGGGGCTGCCATTACAGGCCGCCTTCTGAAAATACCAGATACCTGGCTGTTTCTGACTTCAGTATGTGTCAGTCAAAGTCACAGAGCTGAAAAATGTGGGAGCTCTTTTATCTCCATGCATTTTCTGGGTCAGCGGCTCAGACAGCATTAAAGTCAAAGCATCCGAATGACAGCTAGAGAACTAGCATTTTTCAAAGGACAGGTTGGTAGTGGAAGCCTCTTTTTCATTTCTTTGTAGCAGTGTCCCTTTAAATCCAGCTGTGTATATCGTGTTATATTGTGTTAGTGACAAAATCTTTCTTCATATTTGCTTCCTGTCCCTGTACAGCAGAACTTGGGTGTTTAGTGAGGAGAGCAGAGTGATGACTTTTTCATTTATTTTTTTTTATAATGTATGCAGTCAGAAATCTGGAACAAACTCAGTATTTCCTAAAGCAGGCATCACTAAATTAGCGGACCACGGTCCACATCTGGACCAACTCCCTGTCCTGTCGGGACTGCCGTGGTCCCGCCGTTTAGAAAGCCTGCTGTGCCCTAAAGCCATCACCGCTGTCATCCTCGTAGCCCACAGTGGGAGGGAGGACAGTTTTGGATGGAGGGTTTGCTTCCTGTGTTCGCAGGCAGGTGATTGGTTGCTAGGGCAGTCCACGCAACCAATTACCGGGCTTGCAGCACCCGCCCCCTATCCAGACCAGCTGTGCCTCCCTCTCTCCCGTGTCTCTGTAAGGTAGGACAGGAGGGGGGTCTATGTGAACAAAGGCTGCTGAAGACAATAATGGGGGGAGGTGCTGAGGAGAAGAGTAATGGGGGGGGCTGAGGAGAAGAGTAATGTGAGGGGGGGCTGCGAAGAGTAATGTAATGTGAGGGGGGGCTGCGAAGAGTAATGTGAGGGGGGGCTGCGAAGAGTAATGTAATGTGAGGGGGGCTGCGAAGAGTAATGTGAGGGGGGGCTGCGAAGAGTAATGTGAGGGGGGGCTGCGAAGAGTAATGTGAGGGGGGGCGTGCTGCGAAGAGTAATGTGAGGGGGGGCTGAGAAGAGTAATGTGAGGGGGGGCTGAGAAGAGTAATGTGAGGGGGGGGGGCTGAGAAGAGTAATGTGAGGGGGGGGCTGAGAAGAGTAATGTGAGGGGGGGGGCTGAGAAGAGTAATGTGAGGGGGGGGGCTGAGAAGAGTAATGTGAGGGGGGGGGCTGAGAAGAGTAATGTGAGGGGGGGGGGCTGAGAAGAGTAATGTGAGGGGGGGGGGCTGAGAAGAGTAATGTGAGGGGGGGGGGCTGAGAAGAGTAATGTGAGGGGGGGGGGGCTGAGAAGAGTAATGTGAGGGGGGGGGGGCTGAGAAGAGTAATGTGAGGGGGAGGGCTGAGAAGAGTAATGTGAGGGGGAGGGCTGAGAAGAGTAATGTGAGGGGGAGGGCTGAGAAGAGTAATGTGAGGGGGAGGGCTGAGAAGAGTAATGTGAGGGGGAGGGCTGAGAAGAGTAATGTGAGGGGGAGGGCTGAGAAGAGTAATGTGAGGGGGAGGGCTGAGAAGAGTAATGTGAGGGGGGCTGAGAAGAGTAATGTGAGGGGGGGGGGCTGAGAAGAGTAATGTGAGGGGGGGGGGGCTGAGAAGAGTAATGTGAGGGGGAGGGCTGAGAAGAGTAATGTGAGGGGGAGGGCTGAGAAGAGTAATGTGAGGGGGGGGGGCTGAGAAGAGTAATGTGAGGCGGAGGGCTGAGAAGAGTAATGTGAGGGGGAGGGCTGAGAAGAGTAATGTGAGGGGGGGGGGCTGAGAAGAGTAATGTGAGGCGGAGGGCTGAGAAGAGTAATGTGAGGGGGAGGGCTGAGAAGAGTAATGTGAGGGGGAGGGCTGAGAAGAGTAATGTGAGGGGGAGGGCTGAGAAGAGTAATGTGAGGGGGGGGGGCTGAGAAGAGTAATGTGAGGCGGAGGGCTGAGAAGAGTAATGTGAGGCGGAGGGCTGAGAAGAGTAATGTGAGGCGGAGGGCTGAGAAGAGTAATGTGAGGCGGAGGGCTGAGAAGAGTAATGTGAGGGGGGGGGGGGCTGAGAAGAGTAATGTGAGGCGTAGGGCTGAGAAGAGTAATGTGAGGGGGAGGGCTGAGAAGAGTAATGTGAGGGGGAGGGCTGAGAAGAGTAATGTGAGGGGGAGGGCTGAGAACAGTAGTGGGGGGGGCGCTGAGGACAGTAGATCTAAGCATGCACATTTGTGCATGCGCGTTGCAGGTAGGGCAGCCTTACCCACAAAAGAATGCAGGGAAAGAAGTCCTGAACCTTCCTTTTTTTTTTTTTTTTTTTCTTATTTAAATCACACTGCACCAAGGCATATGGTGATTTGGCACCATGCAATTTAGTGCATGTGAAAATGTGTCATAGGTGGCAATGTATTGGGGATGCTTTTAAGAACTTTTCTGCAGGTCGGGAACACGTTCAATTTTGCACACGTTCTCCAGCCACAGAAATGTGAGCCTAGCCTAAGAGAAGAGGGGAGCCGTGATGTGAAGGATCTGCGTCATCGCACAAACTAGCAGTTCGGACCTCTGCTAGAAGAATATTTTACTGACTGAAGCTCCGTGATTTTTAATTGCGTACCCCTGGACTAAAGATATAATGACACTTTCTCTATTCAGAGCCATTTGTCACACCGCTGTACTGTGCGATGACAGTGTTTTGTATTTGGTATAAACTGCCCTGGGTTTCTTCTACAGGTCATGTGACAATAGTCAGCTGTGCTCGTGCAGTTCAGACAAAACCGTGATCCTCTGGGATGTGGCACAGGGTCTTGTGGTCAGGAAGTTTCGTGGACATGCAGGGGTGAGCATTGTATAATATTATATACAGTATTTAATCATTACAGGTATTTATATAGCGCCAACAATTTATACAGCGCTTTACATACTGTGCGTTCACATCAGCCCCAGGGAGCTAACGATCTTGGTCCCTACCTCCCATGCATACATATACTAGGACCAGTTTGGACAGGAGCCAACTATCCTACCAATATGTCTTTGGAGTGTGGGAGGAACCTGGAGTAACTGGAGGAAACCCACTCAAACACAGGGAGAACATGCACACTCCAAGCAGATAGTGTCCTGAACAGGATTCAAAACAGGGACCCCCAGTGCAAGTTAGAAGTGCAAACCACAAAGCCACTATATTTTTGTGTCATGTAATAGTAATGGGACTTTTCTGGCTACCTAATGAGTTTTGTATGAGGAGAAGTTGCGATGCTATGCAGTTTAGACCCTTTTTATTCTTAATGCCATTCATCCCCCAAGGAAGGCGTCCTTTGCTGGAACCCTCGCTAAAGATGCAACAGGCAGGAGTTTTGAATGTAGTCTGACACCTCCTGAGGAGTTGTGCTCTGCAGATAACAAACTTGTTCATTGGAGCAGCGTGGATTCCTGTTGCTTGGTCATTGACGTTGCCCCATGTGGGGTGCAGTGGGGACCTGCCTCAACTCCAGTTTGAAGGCAAGTTGCTACATTGCACCTAAATTTAAGGGCTGCAGGGTCCCAGGGGCTGTGGCCACTCATGAATCTTTGAGGACAAAAACCTGACAGTGACTCTAATATCAAATACACTTTTCACATATGTTCCTCTGTATTGTCCCATGTTCCCGGTAGAGTTCCAGCATGTGCTTCATCTAGGGCAGGGATATGCAATTAGCGGACCTCCAGCTGTTGCAGAACTACAAGTCCCATGAGGCATAGCAAGACTTTGACAGCTACAAGCATGACACCCAGAGGCAGAGGCATGATGGGACTTGTAGTTTTGCAACAGCTGGAGGTCCGCTAATTGCATATCCCTGATCTAGGGAGTGCCGAAGGAAAATCGCACCATCCCAGACTGCCATCTAGTGGCTGTACCTTCTGCTTACACAGTGACTGCCTCTGGGTGATCATTAGTGCTCTTTCTTCAGTGTTATATATTTTGTTGTACCTGATGCTCTCTGCCCTGACCCTTTCATGTTCTTTTATAGAAGGTAAACTGTGTGCAATTCAATGAGGAATCTACAGTGATCATATCAGGTAATTGTGAACACTACCTACTGATGAGTGATGCTTACTCTCCCCTTTCCAGATGTTCCAAGTTGTAGTACATTGTTGTACTGTGTTTCTTATGTCAATTTTCCATCCTGAACAATCCTTGCCTGACTTTTACCATTGTCTTTTCAGGCTCTATAGACTCTTCTATTAGATGCTGGGATTGTCGCTCTCGTAAACCAGAGGCTATTCAGATACTGGATGAAGCCAAAGATGGAATATCCAGTATCAAAATATCTGATCATGAGATTCTTGCTGGGTGGGTGTTTTTTTTGTTTGTTTTTTTTGCTGTCACCCTGTAATGGGAGGTACATACCCCATGTCACATAGCGCCCTTTGTCTGTGCCACCCTGTAATGAGAAGTACATTCCCCGTGTCTGTCTCACTCTGTGGCAGAAGGGATGGACCTTGTGTCACAAAGCTCCTTCTATCTGTGTCACTCTGTGGTGGGATGGGTAGCCTTCACATTGCTATTTGTGTCTATATTGTCTGTCTCGCCCTGCAGATCACATACATATTGTAAATATGTACCAGTTGTATATTTGTCATCTTGCATACAGTCTCCAGTAATGGGTACTCCCACTGTGCTTCACAGCCAGGACATCCAAAGACTTTTCTCTTTGTCTTCTTCAGGTCTGTAGATGGACACTTGCGTCGGTATGACCTTCGTAAAGGAGAGATGTGCGCCGATTATGTTGGCAGTAAGTCTATACGGACTAACAATCCCATCTCTTTTATACAGGGAGCAGTCTGATACATCAAATATTGTTTTTGCAAGCCAACTTTGAAACATTTTTAAATAAACTTATTATATTTCTGACTAATACTCACTTCTGTATATACAGTGCAGTATGATCATTATTCGTTTATAAATACTCAGTATCATTGAGTGCGGTGTGATCATTATTGGTGTGTATATATACTCGGTATCATTATAAGGTGCAGTATGATCATTATTGATGTGTGTATATATACTCGGTATCATTTATACAGTGCGGTGTGATCATTATCGGTGTATATATACTCCGTATCATTGTGTGGTGTGATCATTATCGGTGTATATATACTCGGTATCATTATCGGTGTATATACACTCCGTATCATTGTGCGGTGTGATCAATATCGGTGTATATATACTCGGTATCATTATCTCTGTGTATATACTCAGTATCATTATACGGTGCGGTGTGATCATTATCAGTGTGTGTGTGTGTGTATGTATGTATGTATGTATACTCAATATCATTATACAGTGCATGTGATCCTTATCAATGTATACTGTATGTACTTAGTAATATAATTATTACAGGGTAATTATTGTTGATGTATAGAACTAGGGGTCATTATATGGTTCAATGTGATTGTCAGTATTTTAGCTCAAGGTTACCAGTTTGGTTTCCTGTATTTTTCTATATCATTCTTTCTTGCAGGTCCCATTACATGTGTGAGTTTCAGCCAAGATTCACAGTGTCTATTGGCTTCATCCCTAGACTCCACACTCCGCCTCCTCGATAAGGACTCAGGAGAACTATTAGGAGAGTAAGTGGAACACTCTGGGGTGGTAAAGAGCGATGACTCCAATCAAGGCCCAATCCAATGGTGCCACTTCCATATCATAAAATATGTCAAATTCTGACCTTGTACAGTAAGGTATAAGGTAGTGTAGAAGCAATGAAGATGTGCAAAGCTTTGTAAATTATAGTAGTCAATAGATTTTTTTTTATTTTTTGCAGCTCAGTGATTTCTGATTGGTTGCTCTGGGATTTACTTTTAGTTACAGAACTTGAACAATAGACTAGATTTAGCCATTCTCAACCAGCGTTCCTCCAGAGGTTTCTGAGGTTCCTTTTAGTTGTGGCTGATTGACGTCACATCTGATGGTGCCTTCATAGATCCAGGTCTACCACTACTTGGCAGAGCCAGTAGCATGATACCAGTGATTTGTAAAGGGTAGCATTCTAACCACCACTGTAAGGTGGATATTCATTCTACTGACCACCAATCCAAGGGAAGTTTTTCTAATGAAAAAATAATAATCCGAATGTTATCGCGCTGGTAGATTTAAGAAAAGCTGCTAGCACAAAATAATTGGGTAAGATTGCATAAATCTAACATAATAAAAAAATTGGCAAAGCTATAAAAAAAGAATTAGTAAAAAAAAAAAAGTATATACACCAGCAAATCAAATCATAAAACGCCCAAGTAATCTCTGTCCAAAAATGAATCCATTGGTGAACGTTCAGAAGGGTAAAAAAAACAAACACATACATTTCTGTGCTCAGATGTACATCCAATTTGCTTAGTGAATGTGGATGAGGTTAATACAAGTGAATCACCACAGTGCTCCTCCACCGTATAATCAAAGTGGCTGCCTACCAGAGAGAGTGGACTCTAAATTATAAGAGCCACAAGAGCGGTGTAACAAGGTATCCCTCAGGGTAAAGGTCCTTGGTTCATATTTTCCCTTTGGGTGGAAGAGCTCTCTCATACGGAATAATGGTCAGTCTTTGGAGGCTGTAGGCTCAAATGGATCTACCAGTGCCATTAGAGTCTACTGCCATCCCCAGCGGGAAACATTGTCTGGAACAAGGGACTTTGTTCGGGACTTTGAACTAGGGGTGGAGACAAAATCCCCCCCAGTGTGCAGGTGCTTCTTCATTTTCCAATTGGTAGACGCGTGGGGCAATTGTTACATTGCTCTTATAATTTAGAGTCCACTCTCTCTGGTAAGTAGCCACTTTGATTATATAAGGAGCACTGCGGTGATTCACTTGTTGCTGTATTAACTTCAAGCTCACTATATAAATTGGACGTATATCTCTGAGCATGGAAATTTTTTTTTTTTTCACCCTTCTCAACTTTCACCAATGAATTAATTTTTGGACTGAGATTACTTGGGTGTTTTATGATTTAATTTGATGTGTAAATACTTTTTTTTTCTCATCATTATTATTATATCATTTTTTTATTTATTTTTTAGCGTGGCCATTCTTTTATTATATTATTTTTATAATGATCCTTAGTGGACTAATCTTAGCAGGGGTTCCCTGAGACGTGAAAATCATTTCAAGGGTTCCCTTGGGTAAAAGGTTGAGAGAGACTAGATCATTGTGCAGTAAAGAAAATCTACAAACCAAGATGAATAAATGAAGCATTTAAACCACAAAAACTATGCGCTTAGGACATAAAGCAGAAATAGGGGAAGGGGGGGGGGGAAGATATGATAGAGGGGGGGAGGGGGGAGAGATGGGAGAAAAAAAGAAAGAAGAATAGAAGGTATGCTGCCTCCCCAAGTTAAGCCCTCAAAGAGAACTAACATGTAATGAATAGTTAATGGGGGTATGGCGCTCCCTTGTGGGCTGTGCAAATTACAATGACATAAACAGTGACTATGTTGAATAAATGAATAGTGATCCAAACCCAAACGGTGAGAGCTGTGAAATACTTAATGGGTGAAACTCATATTAAATCATAAAACTTTGTGGAAGTATAGGTATACGTGTTGACAAACCTTAGCTTATTGCACATACCTCCATACTAGGATAATGAGAAAAAATGGAATAAAAAGAAACCTACTAAAGTGCTGCTGCTAAGCAGCTAATTAAGATACCAACTTCTGTATATACAAAATTCGTGGCATGTGTATGTATACCAATGCAAAAACGAGCATATAACAGTGCAATGTATGTAATATGACAGTGCAATACTGCACCTACATATATATTTGACCGTGCACTCCAACTTATAAATCTGCAATACAGTGCAGTATAGTGCAATCGAGTCCAACAAGACTCTAAATGCCCAGTGCAAAAACAAGTGTATAAATATGTAATATGACAGTGCAATCCCACACATACGTGTATATATAACCAACAATCCAACTTATAATTGTTCAATAAAGTGCAATATAGTGCAGACAAGTCCAGCAAGACTCTAGATGCCGTCAAAATTACAAATTAGGCAAAAAAAGAGAGAAAGAGTCTGTCTCAAATAGTGCATCCCAATTTTGAATGGCAGCAAAAAAAGTTCCAACAGCTTAGTGACTTTTGGTGCCCACAGAGGTGAATCCGTGACTTCTGTGCTCCCCTTTGGCTCCCCACTCACCAGCTTCCACTACCCCTGCAGGGGTGATAGACAATCTAGGATCCCAGAACCGTCCTCTTATTCGCTGTCCCGTGGTTGCTGCGGTGGAATGGCCTCTCTCCCAGGAGTTCCGGATTACCACTTCATACGATATCCAGGATGGGGGTCAGCAACTAAGCCCTCAAGGAAAGAGATGCCACCTCATAGTGTAGTATGATAAAAATCTTTAATCCCATAAAAACCATAAAAACTCCCCTCTCGGGGAAAAAACACACAGCGTACTACACTATGGGTGAAGCCGAGAGCCAGGAAGTGTATCCCGCAGCGTGCGGCGTGCGGTTCAGCTGCGTTCCAGGCTCTCTCGCTCCGTACCCGGAAATGACGTAAGTGCGTAGCCCCGCCTTACGCGTTTCGTCATCGACCATAGTGTAGTACGCTGTGTGTTTTTTTTTTTTTCCCCGAGAGGGGAGTTTTTATGGTTTTTATGGGATTAAAGATTTTTATCATACTACACTATGAGGTGGCATCTCTTTCCTTGCCAGTACCATACCTTGTGAGGTCATGTGTTCCCAGAACTCACGTGCCCAAAGATATGAGGTGGCATAATGCACTTGGATGATTGTAACATAAGAGCCATGGCTATAGGAGGTACACACACCGTGGATTTGTATTTAAAGCATATCCAAGCCTAAAAACAAAAATGTATTTGAATGCATTATATCGTTGTTTAGACTGCATACCTTTTTAATTTTTCAGGCTAAGAACATTCTCAGCAAATACAGAAAATACCGGTTGAGCAGAAATGCTGTGACCTTTTCATTTCCTGTAAGCTGAAAAGGAGTCACAAACATCCTTATCTTTCTTGTCTAAACTGCTAGCCCCTTCAATCCACCATGTAGGCCTGATTCACACCTATGCATTTTTAGTGCATTTTGCAGATTTGCACTAAAGTCCATTTAACCTGGTTTCCTATGGAACACATTCTGTAGTGCAAATCTGCAAAATGCAAAAAAACACTAAAAATGCATAGGTGTGAATCAGACCGTAAGGGAGAAATGGCAGGCATGGTAGAAGTCCAGCCTGTGTGATAACCATGGCTCCCTCTGTAGATGCATTAAAGAAATTTAGTGTGGATAGGAAGTGTGTTTTTTGCAGGATCACCATCTATGCAGAAAGGGGAGGAAAGGCAACTAATGCAGCTACCACATCCAAGGACTAGTAAGCTACAATCTGTTACATTTTTGTTTTTGGGTTTTAATACAATTTAGTGAGGTACAGTTACAACGTGATGGTGTGAGCGGACCCTTACATTTATTTTTTGCCCCAACAGGTACACAGGACACCAGAACAAGAGCTACAAGCTGGACAGCTGCCTGAGTGAGAAGGACACACATGTGGTTAGCTGCTCTGAGGATGGGACTGTCTGTTTCTGGGACTTAGTAGAGGTGATTTGCTTTGCATCATTATAAAAGAATATATACTTTTTTGTATCCAACATCCCCAATAGGAAGTAACCTCACATATGTTCCCTGCATTAGTCTGACTTCCTTCCAATAGGAGGTAGCTAAGGCCCCTTTCACGCGATAAGCCCACTTGAATCAGCCTGTCTGTTTTACAGGCGGATCCGAGCAGGCCATCCATGGACTCCTATGGGCAGGCGGATGTCAGCGGAGATGTCTACCATCCGTCGTATCGGATGAGAGCTGATGAAAACGGACATTGTGTCCATTTGCGTCCTATCTCCCCCATAGGAATCGGTGGCGCTCTGACAGGTCCCTTCCCGCTCAGTGAGCAGAGACGGGTCTGTCATTCGTCGATCTCCTGCTGTGCTGGCGGACTCCGCTGAGCGGATCCACCCCGTGTGAAAGGGGCCCTAGAGTTGTCATATGCATCTGTGCTTCACCACCTAGCAAGTCCTTGATCCAGAGTTAATGAAATGGCCATTCTTGACTACTGGACTTGGCAAGCAATGGATTAGAAAGACAGCTCAGAAATTTGCAGCTTTGAAAAACAAGTCAGAAATGGAAGCATCCATATTGCCATCCTGACAGGTTCTCTTTATGTATTTGCCAATTACACAAAATAAAATTGCAAACTTAAATGTAGTTCTAAAGCTTAAAACTTTTTTTTTTTTTTTAACCACTTGAGCCCCGGACCTTTATGCTGCCTAAGGACCAGAGGTCTTTTTCCAATTTGGCACTGCGTCGCTTTAACTGCTAATTGCGCGGTCATGCAATGCTGTACCCAAACGAAATTTGCGTCCTTTTCTTCCCACAAATAGAGCTTTCTTTTGATGGTATTTGATCACCTCTGCGGTTTTTATTTTTTGCGCTATAAACGGAAAAAGACCGAAAATTTTGAAAAAAAATGATATTTTCTACTTTTTGTTCTAAAAAAAATCCAATAAACTAAATTTTAGTCATACATTTAGGCCAAAATGTATTCGGCCACATGTCTTTGGTAAAAAAAATGTCAATAAGCGTATATTTATTGGTTTGCGCAAAAGTTATAGCGTCTACAAACTAGGGTACATTTTCTGGAATTTACACAGCTTTTAGTTTATGACTGCCTATGTCATTTCTTGAGGTGCTAAAATGGCAGGGCAGTACAAAACCCCCCCAAATGACCCCATTTTGGAAAGTAGACACCCCAAGGAAATTGCTGAGAGGCATGTTGAACCCATTGAATATTTATTTTTTTTGTCCCAAGTGATTGAAAAATGACAAAAAAAAAAAAAAATATTTACAAAAAGTGGTCACTAAATGATATATTGCTCACACAGGCCATGGGCCTATGTGGAATTGCACCCCAAAATACATTTAGCTGCTTCTCCTGAGTATGGGGATACCACATGTGTGGGACTTTTTGGGAGCCTAGCCGCGTACGGGGCCCCGAAAACCAATCACCGCCTTCAGGATTTCTAAGGGTGTAAATTTTTGCTTTCACTCTTCACTGCCTATCACAGTTTCGGAGGCCATGGAATGCCAAGATGGCACAAAACCCCCCAAAATGACCCCATTTTGGAAAGTAGACACCCCAAGCTATTTGCTGAGAGGCATATTGAGTCCATGGAATATTTTATATTTTGACACAAATTGCGGGAAAGTGACACTTTTATTTTTTTATTTTTTTTTTTTTCATAAAGTTGTCACTAAATGATATATTGCTCACACAGGCCATGGGCATATGTGGAATTGCACCCCAAAATACATTTAGCTGCTTCTCCTGAGTATGGGGATACCACATGTGTGGGACTTTTTGGGAGCCTAGCCGCGTACTGGACCCCGAAAACCAATCACTGCCTTCAGGATTTCTAAGGGTGAAAATTTTTGATTTCACTCTTTACTGCCTATCACAGTTTCGGAGGCCATGGAATGCCCAGGTGGCACAAAACCCCCCCAAATGACCCCATTTTGGAAAGTAGACACCCCAAGCTATTTGCTGAAAGGCATGGTGAGTATTTTGCAGCTCTCATTTGTTTTTGAAAATGAAGAAAGACAAGAAAAAACATTTTTTTTTTTCTTTTTTCAATTTTCAAAACTTTGTGACAAAAAGTGAGGTCTGCAAAATACTCACTATACCTCTCAGCAAATAGCTTGGGGTGTCTACTTTCCAAAATGGGGTCATTTGGGGGGGTTTTGTGCCACCTGGGCATTCCATGGCCTCCGAAACTGTGATAGGCAGTGAAGAGTGAAATCAAAAATTCACGCCCTTAGAAAGCCTGAAGGCGGTGCTTGGTTTTCGGGGTCCCGTACGCGGCTAGGCTCCCAAAAAGTCTCACGCATGTGGTATCCCCGTACTCAGGAGAAGCAGCAGAATGTATTTTGGGGTGTAATTTCACATATTTCCATGGCATGTTTGAGCAATATATCATTTAGTGACAACTTTGTGCAAAAAAAAAAAAAAAAAAAATTTGTCTCTTTCCCGCAACTTGTGTCGCAATATAAAATATTCCATGGACTCGACATGCCTCTCAGCAAATAGCTTGGGGTGTCTACTTTCCAAAATGGGGTCATTTGGGGGGGTTTTGAACTGTTCTGGCATTTTATGCACAACATTTAGAAGCTTATGTCACACATCACCCACTCTTCTAACCACTTGAAGACAAAGCCCTTTCTGACACTTATTGTTTACATGAAAAAGTTTTTTTTTTTTGCAAAAAAATTACTTTGAACCCCCAAACATTATATATTTTTTTAAAGCAAATGCCCTACAGATTAAAATGGTGGGTGTTTCATTTTTTTTTTTCACACAGTAATTGCGCAGCGATTTTTCAAACGCATTTTTTGGGGAAAAAACACACTTTTTTTAATTTTAATGCACTAAAACACGCTATATTGCCCAAATGTTTGATGAAATAAAAAAGATGATCTTAGGCCGAGTACATGGATACCAAACATGACATGCTTTAAAATTGCGCACAAACGTGCAGTGGCAACAAAATAAATACATGTTTAAAAGCCTTCAAAAGCCTTTACAGGTTACCACTTTAGATTTACAGAGGAGGTGTACTGGAAAAATTACTGCACTCGATCTGGCCTTCGCGGTGATACCTCACATGCATGGTGCAATTGCTGTTTACGTTTGACGACAGACCGCCGCTTGCGTTCGCCTTAGCGCGAGAGCAGGGGGCGACAGGGGTGCTTTTTTTTTTTTTTCTTTATTATTTTTTTGCTTTTTTAATCTTACTTTTAAACTGTTCCTTTCATATTTTTTTTTTTAATCATTTTTATTGTTATCTCGGGGAATGTAAATATCCCCTATGATAGCAATAGGTAGTGACAGGTACTCTTTTTTGAAAAAATTGTGGTCTATTAGACCCTAGATCTCTCCTCTGCCCTCAAAGCATCTGACCACACCAAGATCGGTGTGATAAAATGCTTCCCCAATTTCCCAATGGCGCTATTTACATCCGGCGAAATCTAAGTCATGAAATACTCGTAGCTTCCGGTTTCTTAGGCCATAGAGATGTTTGGAGCCACTCTGGTCTCTGATCAGCTCTATGGTCAGCTGGCTGAATCACCGGCTGCATTCTCAGGTTCCCTGTTGAGACAGGAGAGCCAGAGAAAAACACGGAAGACGGTGGGGGGGGGGGGGCATTCCCTCCCACGGCTTGTAAAAGCAGTCTAGAGGCTAATTAGCCGCTAGGATTGCTTTTACATGAAAGCCGACCGCTGGCTGAAAAGAATGATACCAAGATGATACCTAAACCTGCAGGCATCATTCTGGTATAACCACTCAAAGTCGTGAATGGCGTACCTGAAGACAAAAAAATGGTTAACAATGGTTAACAATAAAGCACAGTAAAGTGTAAATAATTACACACCTGAAAAACAAACATGATAAAACATAATAACAATAACAATAACAATAAAACATTGCAGAATAGAATACAGTAAAAAAGAGCAGAACAATAGAGAGAGAGAATAGAGAGAGAGAGAACAATAAAACAACTATTTTTTTATTTCATATTTTTTTTTTTTTTTACACTTTTTTTTTGTAACTAACTTTTATAACGGTAACCGGTTCCAGGTTCGGGTCTCTCAAAATGCGATGGCATTTTGGGAGACCCTGTGAAAGTGTGCCTAGTCTGTGCAATGCTGTACCCTACGCTAATACTCAACTAGTGAATGGTAGCGTTCAAAACATTCACCAATGCAAAGACCAGGATTGTCAGGACAGGAGGGACAATAATAGCGGGTGTCACGCCTATATCCGCGCTTGCTGCAGACACGACATCTTTTTTGGGGGGTTCGCTGGGTAGGGGTACTCGGGAGGACATAAAAATGCCTCTCATGCAGCCGACTGCATTTGGTTGGGGATGTGAATGGGGGAAGTACGGGCGCTGCAGAAGCGGTGGGTTCCCAATTAGGATTGGCGAATGCAGCAGGAAGGGCATTATGGGCACGACGGGCCTGTGTTTGTCTTTCTGGTGGCAGCGGGACACTACTTGTGCTTGCCATCTCGCCAGCTTGAACTGCACTTATGGGACTCGCCACGTCACCACGTGTTACTGCAGTGCGGGTTTGACTACGACCGGGGTGTACTAGGCCGCTGGCGCTTGCCAGTTCACCAAAACGCTACCAAAAAACTGTTAGCGATCGCAGGGATCAGGCCTGACTCTGCGAACGCTGCAGTTATGCTTTTAGTGTTTTGTAAGTGACAGTGATCGATCGATACTGCACTTGGGTGGGCTGGGCCGGGCGGAGGGGCAAAACGCAGGTGCTAGCAGGTATCTGGGCTGATCCCGCTAACACTGCGTTTTTGGGAACCCTAAACTGCTGGTGACGCTAGTATAGATCTGATCAGATATTGATGCGATCAGATACTATACCACTAAGGGTGGTGTACGGTGCGTGCGTGGGTGTTAGCGGTACTGGCGCTAACCTGACGCTGCCTGGGGCTGGTGCTTGCCAGTTCACCAAAATGCTACCAAAAAAACTGTTAGCGATCGCAGGGATCAGGCCTGACTCTGCGAACGCTGCAGTTATGCGTTTAGTGTTTTGTAAGTGACAGTGATCGATCGATACTGCACTTGGGTGGGCTGGGCGGAGGCGCAAAACGCAGGTGCTAGCAGGTATCTGGGCTGATCCCGCTAACACTGCGTTTTTGGGAACCCTAAACTGCTGGGGACGCTAGTATAGTATCTGATCGGATCAGATATTGATCCGATCAGATACTATACCACTAAGGGAGGCGCATGCTGCGTGCGTGGGTGTTAGCGGTACTGGCGCTAATCTGACGCTGCCTGGGGCGACGCATATCACCGCCGGGCGATCGGGGGGCTAAACCTTTATTCGGTAATAAACGGCGGGTGCCCTGACACTATAAAAAATAAACAAACTAACCAGCGTCAACCGTAACGGTTATACGGTGATCAGTGGTGAAAGGGTTAACTAGGGGGGCAATCAAGGGGTTAAAACATTTATCAGATAGTATAGGGGGGTCCCTGACGCTATAAAACGCTGACGGCGAACCTAAATATTTACCTCACTAACTAGCGTCACCAGCGACACTAATACAGCGATCAGAAAAATGATCGCTTAGTGACACTGGTGACAGGGGGTGATCAAGGGGTTAAAACTTTATTAGGGGGGGTTAGGGGGGTACCCTAGACCTACAGGGGGGTAACAGTATCTGTCCCAACACTGTAACTGTCACAAACTGACACTATGCAGTAATCAGAAAAAAAAAAAAAAAAAAAAACTGCTGGTGTCAGTTTGTGACAGGGGGGGGGGGGGTGATTGGGGGGCGATCGGGGGGGGGGATCGGGGTGTTTTGTGTGCCTGGCATGTTCTACTGTGTGTGTGTGTGTGTGTGTGTGTGTGTGTGTGTGTGTGTGTGTGTGTGTGTGTGTGTGTGTGTGTGTGTGTGTGTGTGTGTGTGTGTGTGTGTGTGTGTGTGTGTGTGTGTGTGTGTGTGTGTGTGTGTGTGTGTGTGTGTGTGTGTGTGTGTGTGTGTGTTGTGCACTCACATTGATGTCTTCTCTCCTCGGGCCGGAACGGAAAATACCGACCCGAGGGGAGATGACATCATTTCCTTTGCTGCTGTTTAGCATACAGCAGCAAAGGAAGATTCTCATTGGCCGGCGGCGATCGCGAGGGGGGGGCCACGAACGGATGGTCTCCCCCTCATCACCGATCGCCGCTGGACAAAAGACGACCGCCTCGGGCACCGGGGGGGGTCCGATCGGACCCCCCACCCGCGGAAGGCAAATCACGTACCCTGTACGTGATTTTGCCTGTCCGTGCCACTTTGCCGACGTACATCGGCGTGAGGCGGTCGTCAAGTGGTTAAACCTTAAAGTGATTGGTTGTAAAGGAAGGTTTTTTTTTTTTCATCTTAATGCATTCTATGTATTAAGATAAAAAGCCTTTTGTGTGTAGCAGCCCCCATCCAGAGATGTTGCACGATACTCGGCTGTCCGGGACTCTCCTCACCATGGGGTCTCACTGCTGTCAAAGTCAGTGAACCAGTGAAGAGAGAAAGGGGGCTGGGCTGCAGCTCCATGTCTGAATGGACACACGGAGCTGAGGCTCGGCTCGGGTGCCCCCATAGCAAGCCGCTTGCTGTGGGGGCACTCAACGGAAGGGAGGGGCCAGGGGCACCAAAGAGGGAACTGAGAAGAGGAGGATCCGGACTGCTCTGCAAAAATCACTGCACAGAGCAGGGCGAATATGACATGTTTTGTTGTTTTTAACAAAAAAAAAAAAACCCTTTAGTATCACTTTAATGTGCTCCCTGCATTAAAGTGGTTTTATACCCTTATTTAAAATTTTTACCTTCAGGTAAGCCTATAATAAGGCTTACCTGTAGGTAAAATGAATCTCTACTAAACCTGTTCAGTTTAGGAGATATTCACTTTGCATGCAGCCACTGACGTCAGCAGCACATGCGCTGTGAATGCCCAGCTGAAGAAGACATCTGAAGTGACGTCATCGTGGCTCCAGCCACTCACAGCGCTGGAGCCGCGAACCTGTAAGAAACGCAAAGGGCAAAATGTCAGCTCCCTCGTGTGGACCGGACTGCGATATGGGGACCTCGTTCCAAGGTGAGTATTTTATAATGAGCTAGTATGCGGTACATACTAGGTCATTATGCCTTTTGCCTTACAGGGTTGTTTTTTTTTTTTTTTGTTTGTTTTTCACATGTGCTTGTATACAACCGCTTTAAAGGGGTTGTAAAGGCAGAAGGTTTTTTTTTTTT
This sequence comes from Lithobates septentrionalis, assembly GCA_037952835.1. Taxonomy (NCBI): domain Eukaryota; kingdom Metazoa; phylum Chordata; class Amphibia; order Anura; family Ranidae; genus Lithobates; species Lithobates septentrionalis. Next base: position 144,139 of record JBBDGP010003507.1, read on the forward strand.
TATCTTAATGCATTATATGCATTAAGATAAAAAGCCTTCTGTGTGCAGCAGCCCCCCTAACACTTACCTGAGCTCCCTCTCTATCCAGTGATGTCCACGAGTGCCTCGGCCGTCTGGGACTCTCCCTTCTAATTGGCTGAGACACAGTAGTGGCGCCATTGGCCCCCTGCTTTCAAACTCGGCCAATCAGGAGAGGGGGTGGGGCCAAACCACAGCGCCGTGTCTGAATGGATACACAGAGCTGCAGCTTGGCTCTACACCAAGCTGCTTGCTGTGGGGGCACTCAACGGCAGGGAGGGGCCAGAGCTCCAGCCAGGAAGCCCCCCCACCCTCTTTTCCCTACACTACACAGTAACAGTAACCATTAGCTCCTGCCAGTCAAATCCTGTAAACAGAGAGCAGGGGCTGGGGGGTGGAGCTGCGCTGTGTATGGATGCACACATTCCGACTAAAGAGCGGCCCGCACGTCAACCGGGGAGCAAACACAGAAGAGGCGGAGCCAAGATCAGCGACAGGGGACCCCGGAAGATGAGATTCAGGGCCTCTATGTGCAAAACCATTGACCAGAGCACGTGAGTATAAGTATATTATTTTATTTAAAAAAATGTTTGCTTTTAGAAACTCTCCGATTGGATGAATATTCTAGGCAATGTGCCAGAATTAAAGCGACACAAGAAGTTTGTAAGTCTTCATAGGAGCTAGAAAGCTGGTTTGGTTATCAAGAGGTCTTCTTTTCTGAATGGTACGAGCAGTAAATTGGCTACTGAAGGGCATTAGACAGATTAGTTCTAATCTAATAAGATAAGTGAATCAAACAGGGTTATTAGTGTCAGTGTGCTGCCCATATAACCAATTCAGTCATGCTTCTGATTATCATCAGGAAAAAAAAAAACCTGAGAAATCTTTCTGGTTACTATGGGCAACATTGACCCTTTGTCTTTTCTCCACGTCATACAAATCAGGTTGACTTACCGGAAAGCATCATCTGAGATTACTCAAACTCTACTTCTGAGAATGCTAGTTCCATGGCTGCTATGCTGACAAAGTCTTGGTTACTTTGAGTCACTTACCTGCAAAAAGTATGCACATTAAGAGTTCTTAAATGAAGATGGTTTCTTTTATGCTTATTCCAGGTCAGCGACTTGAAAAGTGTCAAAGCTTTTAAAAGCGGAACTAAACCCTCCTATCCTTACAGCCAAGGAAGCTGCCATCTTTGTTTCTGTTTGATCTCTAGTTGCTAAATGTGATCAGCTATAACACCAGTCATTTGATGGCTTGATAGTTCAGTTGAGAGCACAAACTGACAGTTCTTTACGACAACATACCTTGCATGTAACTGTTTTATGGAAAAATTTTAATGAAGGGGTTTAGTTCCGATTTCAGATGCAGCTCAGCAATGGCAGCTTCCACGTTTTTCCTAGTATGGCTTTCCTCTAAAGTGGAACTATACTTGTTTTGAATCCATTGATGCAGCGTCCCCGGAACTCTCTGCCATATTCCTGACCTCTTCAGGCGGCTGAATCTAGAGCGCAGGCCGCTGTGGTGATAGCATGACTTTTCTTTTCTTAACCCCTTCACACTTAAGGGTAAAACAAATGTAAAAGCCCAAGCACAATTTTTAAACTGTTCGTAAAACTGTACATATCATCACAACTACTTTGTGCATCCAGCTAGATTATACCACGTTGTTTTCAGGACAAATTGGGCTTTCATATGGTAGTAAATGGATATCTCCTGATTTCCTTTGATAATAAAAAAAAAAAAAAAAAACAACTTTAAAATGTAGCTGTATATATTTGTTACTGCCATAACCTACCACCAAAGAACAATCCAAAATAAAGTCTCCCGCTCCTGACGATTGCAACAAAACCAAATATTTGTACCCTAGTACAGCCCAGAAGAAATATTGCGCATTTTGGTGTGTTTTTTTTTGCCCTACCTAAAAAAAAAAAAAAAAAAAAACAAAACACACAGACACCAATTTAAAAAACAAAACAAAAGCTCTTGGTCTCACCGGGAGATATGCGTAAATGTGGCCCCACGGGGAAAAAAAAGTTCTGTGAGGCCACATGTGTTACATCGGCATAAAAGGGGCTAAAGTAGTGTTGTGGCATGCTGCATGTCAAAGCGCATGCCAAATCAGCAATCATTGCCCACAATGGAACCATCAGAATCAGTGCAATGCTGACTTTACAGCACCGCACGATTCCCAAAAGTAGTTTCTGTACTACTTTTGGCGATTTCAATAGAAATCTGTGCAGGAAACTGCCAGACTGACATGCAGGAAAGAAATCATGCAGGTTCAGCTGAACTCGCACGATTTCAAAACCGCAGCAGTGTGAACCTGGGCTTTAAAGTTCAATGAAAAAAACTCAAACTTTTTGTTTTGTTTTTGATGGAGTATGGAATGGTTAAAGCTCCTGAGGGAGGTTCTCCTTTTCCTATCAGGAGAGTTTTTCCTTCACTCCCTGTCTTAAGCTACAATAGGAAGTGAGGGAAGATATCTCCAAAAGTAAGAAATCCTCATTAAGGCCCCTTTCACACGGGGCGGACTCAGTCAAACTGATCTAACTGCTCAGTGAGGGATCTCTCCGCTGATCCCTGCTGGGAAGGTGGATGACAGGTCAGTGTCTGCTCCGATGAGGCAGAGTAAATACAGCCTGCTGTTCTCTATGGGGTGGTTGGATGGAAACAGACTGCCTTGTCTGTTTCCCTCTGACTGTCATCCCATCTGATCTGCTAGACTAATGGGTAACGGATCCCCATCCATTTGTTTTTGTCGGACTGGATCGGATGCAGGCGGGGGTAAAAGGGACTTGTCGAACATGTTATGTTATATCTATTTACTTGGCATATATTATATATTTTTACAAAACAAATTAGTTTTATTGCACACAATACCCAAGTGTATTTTTTTTCCCCAAAAAAAAAAAAAAAAAAAAAATTGCATTTGAATAAACCGCTGCACAAATACCGTGCAAGAAAAAAAAAATGCAACACCTATCATTTTATTTTATAGGGCCTCTGATAGAGAGATATATTTGGGGGTTCTATGTAATTTTCTAGCAAAAAAAATTGATTTTTACATGTAGAAGTCTCAGATGTGGCCAATTTCCTAATTACAGTTAATACCACATTACAAAAAGGCAGCAATGACAAGTAATACTGCTTCTCTTCTTCCATTTTGCAGGGCTCCCTCGTTTACAAACTCCCAGTTAGTAAAGTTGTTGTCCAGTCTCTCTCGTACCACCCCAAAGAACCTTATCTACTAACCGCCAGTGAGGGGGAAGTCCAGGTATGGAGAGAGGCACCTCCTGAAGAGGACTCGTGCAGCTGACCAATAAAAAAAAAAAAAAAAAAAAAATCTGTATATATGCACAACTTATATTTTATTTCTTTTTGTAATAAAACAGAAGCAAATACTTGGTTTTCAGAAACAATTTTATTTTCATATTTGTCAAAACATTAAACTTAGATAAAATTAAATTACAGCATCCATGACTGAAGCAGATCAGCTCAACTATGACAACTCTGCCATTCTGATCTAATACAGGGACATGGGGATCAGCAGACTGTAGGTTGTACACCACCACTAACATCCAGGTGTATACAAAGTAGCCATGTGAAAAAGGGAACCTGTCAAAACAATATGGGAACTGCCCACTGCTCCCTTTTCTTTAAATGCTACTAAATAAATATATATTTGCAAATACTAAATTTCAGAATGTACATATGACATTCTAATAAAGCCCTGAACTGCTTGTATTCTTTTTTGCCAATACCATTAGTTTACGAATAGCCTATAATAATAAAGGTCTGTCTGGTGAAAATCTGGAGCCTTAAAATGGACACCAACCACTGTAAGCGGTAAATTTAATAAATTATATTTAATGTTTCCTATAAAACCAGATTCAAAAGGAAGTAATTTTTTTTTTTTTTTTTTTTTTAATACCAAACATAGTAAAAATAAAACAAGGAATAAAAATCATGTACATATCTCTATCCTTAAGGATAAGTTCACCCTTTTAAAATAAATAAATGCACATCTTTTGCAGGAAAAAAAGAAAAAAAGGTGCATTTAATTTTTTTACTTGGAGCCTGGAAAGCATTGCACCCACGATCAGCAAGTGCCATGTGCAGACTTGTCAGTGCATCTTTCTGCTCATGTGGCCAGGTATACACACTGAAAGGAAGAATGAATGAACTACCAGAGCACTCAACAGCGCCGTGGTAGTTCATTGAAACTACAAGCCGACAGCTGCAAAGCCTGTCAGGCTTGTAGTTTCCCATTCACAGAGGACTATAAATTAATGACATGGCTGGGCAGGCAGACCCCATGCATGGCCACGTTATTTTACAAACAGTGACAGCGGGTCACTGGGGAGAGTCTGCAGCTGCTGGAAAATGTTACAACCTAAATATCCTTTAAAACAGGTTTAACCCAAACATTCCTGTAGAAATTGCTGTGCATCAAAGTGGGCGCTGTAGCGAACAGCTAGAACAGTGTCAAAGCAAAAAAATGTCACCAGCACACCACGGATCTCCACAGTGGGTCCAAAGCTTTATTCAGCCATCAAATAGTTACAGCAGATGGCAATGTTTCAGATGTCACATACCTGATGAAGGGGTCCTGCGTGGCCCCGAAACAACATTGCTATCTACTGTAACGATGTATTGCTGTTTAAAGCTTTGGACTCACTCTGGAGATCCGTGGTGTGCAGGTGACATTTTTTGCTATGACTTTAAAGCCTTAGTTCACCTTTGTGAGCATGTTCCACCCATATTTAGGGTGTTAATAAGCTCCTCCAACATAGCTGCATCATTAGCAGGAATATGGGTATGAAAAAAAAAACTGCGGGTATTCTTTGCCATCAAAGGAGAGGGAATGTAGTTCTCAATGGAGCACAAGTGCCCTGATGTCACAACACTTGTCTATTGAAAAGTCCTCCAGGACTGTAACCAAAGGCTGCAGCATTAGTCTGCAGGAGCCAGAGCATTGCACCAAAGATTAGCAGATTGCATTTGCAAAACTTTCCAGGATCATATGAAGAAGGAAAAAGGAAAAAAAAAAAAACCCACCACACAATTATATTTTGGGTGCATTTATATTTTTGTATACAAAGGGTAGGACTTTAAAAGGTCTCCTAGGTTCCCATTTATTAAGTAGCAAAGACAAATGACAGCCCTGGCACTTGTCCTTTTAGCAGCCTCATGTTTTTATTGCGATAGGTTGCTAGTGACATTTATACAGTAATCAGTGGCTATTTTTTTAGCTCTGATCAGTGTATAAATGTCAATGTCCCAAAAATCTGTCCACCGCAATCCCGCTAAAAATCGGTGATCACCCCATTACTAGTGAAAAAATAAAATTATTAATAAAAATGCCATAAATATATCCCCAAATTTTGTAGACGATATAACTTTCATGCAAAACCATCTATACAAGCTTATTGCAAATTTTTTTTTTTTTACAAAAATATGAATACATATTGGTCTAAACTGATGAAGAAATGTAATTTTTTTTACATTTTATTTGGGAGGATATTTGTTATAGCAAAAAGTAAAAAATTGTCGCTTTTTTTGTTTATAGTGCAAAAAATAACCACCGCAGAATTTTGTTTGGGCACAACGTTGCAATTGTCAGTTAAAGGGACGCAGTGCCGTATCGCAAAAAAAGTGGCCTGGTCAGTAAGGGGGAAAATCTTCCAGGCTGCAAGTGGTTAAAGATATCATCTTTCTAGCTATATTTATTTTATGTAAAACGTTGCAACAAGGGAGAAGTGACCCTAATGTAAACTTATACTTTGCCCATGCAAGGTGTAAAGCAGATCCCTGTGAAATCTAAAATGTACATTCCATTAGATCATGGGTGCTCAACCTGTGGCCCTCCAGCTGTTGCGGAACTACAAGTCCCGTCATGCTTCTATCTTCCAGCCTTGCAGTGCTGCAACAGCTGGAGGGCCACAGGTTGAGCACCCATACATTGGATCACTACCACCAAGTTTGCTACCAGGAGCAAGTCAAAGAAGCAGCTCTATGTAAGCTCCAAATTGATTCCAGTCAGAGCTTACACAAGAGGCCGAGATCCATCTTCCTGCCCCATGGGACAGCACTGGTCCAAGTAGCAGCACTGTAGCATAAGAGGAAGGGAAATTAGTCACATTATCCACTATACCCAGAAAACTGGGTATTTTTTTTGCTACCAGTGTGGGAGTGAAGAAAAGGCAAGTATATGCATGCATGGACACAGTGCAGGTTCACTGTAACACAAAATCAAATATAACCCGTATGCACAGGAGGAAACACCACCTACTTAACCTAATAGCACCAGCAAAGATGACCCTTCTTGAGGGCCCACCAGTCAAGAGAAAACTGCATGTATTCTGCAGAAAGTTTCTATTGGCTGCGCAGAGGAACAAGAGCTTTAACAGCTGTTGTCATACTGTTAAAATACCAACCACATGATGACACCGCTCAGCCTTTAACATCAGAGTGGGTAAGCTGCCTCAAATGTCAAGCAGTAGGTACCCTTAAAGAAAACAGGGAGCATATCACTGCAGACCCCGCCCTCTGAGAATGCTAGTTGTCATGCTGGCCCAATTCTACTAGATTTCCAGATCAGGACACATGTAAATCTCGGTGTTAGGACTTTACTAGCTTCTTGCTGGTTTTAGACACAATTTACTGAAGCCAGAGACAACAGAGAAACTAGTATTCTTATGAGAAGGTCATCAATTGAATCTAGATCAGCCATTTTCAACCAGGGTTTTGTGTGCACTGGTGGATTGACCTCCCAAATGATGGTGCCTGCATAGTGCTAGGGCCAATGTCACTTGGCAGAACCAACTGCATGGCACTATTTTTTTTTTTTTTTTGGATCTTAGATCAGTTGCAGTAACCGTACAGAACATTGACCACCAATGTATGGGCACACTACACTGCTTATCGAAATAAGGGTGTCTGCCCTTATTTCCTTTGACAATTATTTAAATACTTTTGTATTTTTAGAGCAGGGAGATGGTAAATTTACCTTGGGTGTTAGGTATTCCACATTTTGTATTATTTTAGTATATCGATTTCTTACTGCTAATGAACCATGAGCTGTAAATATAATCAATTTAAGTTGGGGTTCTCTAAGCCATAAAAATTGATGGACCCTTCAAGGTTGAGAAAAGCTTCTCTATATTATCCCAGTATAGGTTTCCTATACATTTTTAAAGAGCTGAATTAGTGGCCATAAACTTTGCTTGACTTGGTGTAATGACAGTTGTAACTAGTTTTCCCATTTTAACAACACTTCCACTAATGGACTAGTAGTCCAAGCATTCCCAGGCACTGAGCTTGCTGGGAATTAAAGTTTCAGTTGCTTGACTGTAGAACTGCATTATATACATATCTATTTACATACATATTTTCTACATGGATACATAAAATTTATATATTTACATGCATGCTGCAGAAGCCCTGGAAACCCTGCTGCTACTGGGAGGATAACAGGTTAAAAAAAAAAACAAAAAAAAAAAAGGTAAAACCTGGGTAAAAGGGTAGCAGCACCCAGAAAACCAGCATGCTTTATGAGCAGGAGAGATTCTTAGAGATGTACATTTCTCCATCTTATGGATCCTGGTCTTTCTGCTTGTTTGTGAAATCTGTGTGTCTCTGGGCAAACGTCTGGGCCACCAACAGAGGAAATACCAGGGTAGCATCTGCATAGACCTGTAAAGAAGAATTATTTGGTCAGAGTGGTGCCAGTTTCAGGAATTTGGTTTTATGATGGAATACAGCAATTCACAAACCTTGACGGGGTTGGCATCCATACGAATCTTCCCCCATGACACTGCCTCATCGGGTCTGGCACCAGCGTCCGAACCATCAAATTCCTGAGCTGTGTTGATGAACACGGCATAATCTGCACCGTTCCGCTGCAGCAAAAGAACAAGGGTGGCAAAAAGGATTTGTACAAGGCTTGTTCATCATTATAAGTTTATGATGGAGGAGGGAAGGTAAATTTTTTTTTTTTTTTTTTTTCTTTTTCTAAATAGCATTTAACATGTTTGTACAGCTTGGAGGTGGTGTTAAAAAGTAGAACTATACTAGGGTGTAGAGGAATTACTAGAACTCGGGGGAGGGGCCCAGACCGCCAACAGGGGACCGGAGAAAAGGAGGATCGGGACGGCAGTGTGCAAAACTACTGCACAGAGCAGGCAAGTATGACAGATTTGTTATTTTTAAAGTTTCCCTTTACAAATCACTTTAAAATGTCTGCCTCACTTCCTGCTCTCAGCGCTGCTAGAAGTAGTGAGGGCAACTTTATTTTACATTGCACTGCCAGGCTTCTCAAAACAGAGAGAAGCTGCATGAATTGCTATTCAAGGTCCTGTCGCCCTAAACCAGAGGCAGCAAAAGCTGAGGAACTTCTTGAAAGATCAGGGATTGTGTTTTGCTGCCTATAGAAAGTGTTTCATGCATAGGATGTCACTTGTCCCAGTGATTGAGGATAGAACCAGCTCATAGAAGAGCTGGCACCGAAGACATAGCACCGGGTATCCTCTACCTCCGTACAAAACACACAGGGGTACAGACAACACCCAGCATGCCAAGAAATGGAGGACAACTGGTTCTTTAGGGAGTCATGGATACTATACACACACACACACACACACACACACACACACACACACACACAGGTAAAAGCCAGTAAATTAGAATATTTTGAAAAACTTGATTAATTTCAGTAATTGCATTCAAAAGGTGTAACTTGTACATTATATTTATTCATTGCACACAGACTGATGCATTCAAATGTTTATTTAATTTTGATGATTTGAAGTGGCAACAAATGAAAATCCAAAATTCCGTGTGTCACAAAATTAGATTACTACTTAAGGCCAATACAAAAAAGGGATTTTTTAGAAATGTTGGCCAACTGAAAAGTAGGAAAATGAAAAATATGAGCATGTACAATACTCAATACTTGGTTGGAGCTCCTTTTGCCTCAATTACTGCATTAATGCGGCGTGGCATGGAGTCGATGAGTTTCTGGCACTGCTCAGGTGTTATGAGAGCCCAGGTTGCTCTGATAGTGGCCTTCAACTCTTCTGCGTTGTTGGGTCTGGCATTCTGCATCTTCCTTTTCACAATACCCCACAGATTTTCTATGGGGCTAAGGTCAGGGGAGTTGGCTGGCCAATTTAGAACAGAAATACCATGGTCCGTAAACCAGGCACGGGTAGATTTTGCGCTGTGTGCAGGCGCCAAGTCCTGTTGGAACCTGAAATCTCCATCTCCATAGAGCAGGTCAGCAGCAGGAAGCATGAAGTGCTCTAAAACTTGCTGGTAGACGGCTGCGTTGACCCTGGATCTCAGGAAACAGAGTGGACCGACACCAGCAGATGACATGGCACCCCAAACCATCACTGATGGTGGAAACTTTACACTAGACTTCAGGCAACGTGGATCCTGTGCCTCTCCTGTCTTCCTCCAGACTCTGGGACCTCGATTTTCAAAGGAAATGCAAAATTTGCTTTCGTCAGAAAACATGACTTTGGACCACTCAGCAGCAGTCCAGCTCTTTTTTTTCCTTAGCCCAGGTGAGACGCTTTTCGCGCTGTTTCTTGGTCAACAGTGGCTTGACACGAGGTATGCGGCAGTTGAAACCCATGTCTTTCAAGCGTCTCTTGGTGGTGGATCTTGAAGCACTGACTCCAGCAGCTGTCCACTCCTTGTGAATCTCCCCCACATTTTTGAAGGGGTTTTTTTTCACAATCTTGACTAGGGCGCGGTGATCCCTATCGCTTGTACACTTTTTCTGACCACAGTTTTTCCTTCCCTTTGCCTCTCTATTAATGTGTTTGGACACAGAGCTCTGAGAACAGCCAGCCTCTTCAGCAATAACCTTTTGTGTCTTTCCCTCCTTGTGCAATGTGTCGATGGTCGCCTTTTGGACAGCTGTCAAATCTGAAGTCTTCCCCATGTTTGTGTAGGCTTCAGAACTGGACTGAGAGACCATTTAAAGCCCTTTGCAGGTGTTTTGAGTTAATCAGCTGATTAGTTTGTGGCACCAGGTGTCTTCAAAATTTAACCCTTACACAATATTCTAATTTTGTGACACATGGAATTTTGGATTTTCATTTGTTGCCACTTCAAATCATCAAAATTAAATGAAACAAACATTTGAATGCATCAGTCTGTGTGCAATGAATAAATATAATGTACAAGTTACACCTTTTGAATGCAATTACTGAAATAAATCAAGTTTTTCAAAATATTCTAATTTACTGGCTTTCACCTGTGTGTATAATTAATATATATATATATACATACATACATACATACATACATACATACATACACACACACACACACACACACTATATATACATACATACACACAATGCTGCTGGCAGAGAGATCACAGTGACTTGAGGTCTCCACCTTCTTACCATGAGATTGGCATTGCAAATGTGGTGTTTAACTAATCCTCCTCCCAAAATAAGCATTCCTGTCTTCTTCGCAAAGACCACAGAGGAATTCAGCTTGCGGATATCTGGATGGGGAAAAAAAAAAAAAATTATAAATAGAGAGATACCTATATCAGTTTTTTCCTGGTGCCTCCATAGAAGCATACCAATGGTTGGTTGCTCCCCCCCCCGACCAACCCACAGGACTACATACAAAAAAAAAAAAACACACTCTCTCTACATTAATGTTGTCTTAATTTTTTCCTTATTCCCAGCTGCCCCTAGTAGCCTGATGCCGCATCAAAAAGATCTCCAACATACCACTAGGTAAGGGCTGCAACAGTCAGGTAAGTTCCTTTTTCAAAAGAGCATCTCAGGCAGGTTAAAACACCTTTGTTCCTGTTTCACTGTAGCCTACACCACGGATCATTGTGCAGAAATTCTCCAGATAGGAGGTCGGGGGGGGGGGGGGGGGCGGCATAGAAGCTCTGGTCAGTCACAGTCATCCTCTACTCATGCCTTCCGCAGTGGTCAGAGGTCACCCCAGCATATCTCAAGTAGGCACGATTCCCAGCGCAGGCCTGCACATCCAGGAAATAAGGCATGTTGGGTGTGTGGAAAACAAGCCCTCCCCAAAAAATTGGTATGTGGTCAGTGCCTCCTAGAAGCCACAGGAGACAAGGAAAGACAAGCAGGACTCCATGGAATCAATTAAGAATCTGAATAAGGATTCAATCCAGGAGTTAGTCTTATCCCAAGACCAAGTAACCCCCACCCACAGGCGAAAGAGTAGTAGATATACCCACTCATCAACCTAAACCAGAAGCCAATTCTGAAGGACGAGACAGAAGCAGTAGAAGAAAAAAAAAAAAAAAAAAAAAAAAAAAAAAATTCTTCAGCATTTGACTTTGCTCTAGTCGAACCATTTATTGTCTCAGTTAAGGACGCGATTCAATGGGAAGCCGATCCGGAGCCTCCATCTAAAAACTGATATTTTCCTCACCTAAAAGAAGAAATTATTAGCCTTCCCCTTAATGGAGGAGATCAAGGAGGTGGTTACGGATAAGTAGCGGAAAGTGGACAAGAGGCTCATCGCCTACAAATCGCATTCTGAAGCTATATCCACTGGCGGAGGCAGATGCTCAGCTTTTCGACTCCTTGCCAGCTGTGGACGCATCAATCATGAGGTTAGCCAGAAACACGACGCTACCATTAGAAGACGCAGTTTCCTTCAGGGATGTCCTTGACCAAAGTATGGACTCGGATTTGAAGAAAACCTATCAAGCAGCAGGAGGAGCATGCAAACCAGCAGTGGCTCTGACCTTGATTTCTAGGGCTACCGGAGTGTGGTCAGATAATATTGAGACAGCCCTCAGACAAGGCATAGGATGAATTGAAGTTGGCCTCAGATTTCATAGCAGAAGCGGCCATTGATGTCCTAAAATGTTCCTCCAGGGCTATGCTACACTCAGTCACAGCCAGAAGAGCGTTATGGCTAAAACCATGGTCGGCAGACCCAACGTCGAAACAATCTTGGTGTCGCATTTCAAATGATCGGAAATCTGTTTGGCGATAAAATGGATACAGCAATTAGCAGAGTCACAGGGGGGCGTAGGAGGAAGAGATTTGCAGCACACCCAGTTGTCCAACAGAGAGCAAAGGATTCCAGGGCATACCGTTCAGGTAGGGAGTACAGAAGAGGCTGGAAAGGCTCACAGGCCACTTTTTTGAAAATGGGAAAACCTAAGGCCTCAACATCCACGGTTGAGAGACAGAAGTCTTTTTGACTCCCTATCCACTTAAACTGGCCCAGTAGGAGCTCGACTCAGGTCGTTTGCCCAGGTTTGGGTGGAAAAATGCATGGATCAGTGGGCAGTCTCCACGGTCCTTTAAGGACATTTCTGGAAGTTCAGAAGCCGCCCTCCACCCTTTTCCTTCCAGCCCACCAAAATCCGGACCTCCAGGGAGAAGGAAGCCCTTCAATATATTCAAATTCTTCTTTACCAACAGGCAGTAGTACTAGTTCCAGATTCGGAAAATCACTCAGGGTTCTATTCCCCAGTCTTTTTAGTTCCCAAGAAGTCGAGGGGATGGAGGCCCGTGCTGGACCTAAAAAGGCTGAACAGGTACATTTGTGTGGAGCACTTCAAGATGGAGTCCTTAAACACAGTAATATTATCGGTACAACCAGGAGATTGGATGGTCTCTATAGACCTCCAAGACACATATCTTCACATACCTATCCAGTTTCAGTTCCAGCCGTTTCTTCGGTTCAAAATAGGCAACTTGCATCTCCAGTTTCAATGCCTTGCCTTTGGAATCTCAACTGCACCAAGATACTAGTGGCAATCTTAGCTCCCCTCCGGGAGAAAGGGATACAGGTTCTGCATTTTTTGGACGATATTCTGATTCTATCCCAGCACAAAAAGATCCTGGTAATGCATGTACGAATGGTCCTGGACACATTGATAAAGTTCAGGTGGCTGATCAATTACTCAAAGTCAGCTCACACCTACGCAGAAAATGACATATCTGGGAGCATTATTCAACACCCGGAGAAAGCAGTTTCGTTCCCATCAGAAAAGATCCCTATATTGATAGCGAAAGTGAAGAGGGCATTGGCAAGCTGTTCCATGTCAGCATCAGACTGTCCGAGTCTCCTAGGATCCCTTTCATCATTCATACCAATAGTAAAATGGGCCAGGTGGCATTTACAATGAGTCCATTTGGGTTTCCTTGTACAGTGGAGGAAGAATCACCTGTGGCAGGAGGATACTGATCACTCTTACAATGAAGTCCAGCCTCTGGTAGTGGACGAGAACATCCAACCTTCTGGTTCACTGCTCCCTTGGACCCATCTTGTGGACCATTCTTACGTCAGACGCAAGTCGGTTGGGTTGGGGGGGGGGGGGGGGTGTCACACTACAGAAACCAGTTAGTACAAAAGGAGATGGCAATTCAATTTGGAAGAAGCGGTATCAAAAATCTTAGAGCTAAGGGCAGCATGGATGGCAATATTGCATCTGGACATTTTTCACAGAGGCAAGTCTATACTGCTTCAGATGGACAACAGGCCAGAAGTAGCCTATGCTCAGAACCCGGGGGGGGGGGGTAGGTTGCGGATGACGGCACACAGCAGATCCCTAGCCAGCGAAGTAGGCCCCATTCTAACATGGGCCAAGAAGAAGAATTTAGTCAATCTACGGGCCTCCTATATTCCAGGCCCCGAAAATCAATTGGCCGATCATCTTTCAAGATCATTCAGCAACAACGAATGGTCTCTGAACCTGCTGGTCTTCCACTGGATATGCCAGCAATGGGGCACTCCCCAGATAGACCTTTTTGCCTCCCCACTCAACGCAAAGATGCCTCTGCTTTTCACAAGATTCCCATCTCCAAAGTCAGCAAAGGTAGATGCCCTAGTCCAGCCATGGGACTTTCAGAGGGGATATGCATTTCCTCTGATCCCTGAGATTTCTCCAACGCCTAACGGCAGAAAGGGTCATGATTCTGGCGGTCATTCCATACTGGCCGAAGAGACCGTGGTTCACGCTCCTAGTCAAGCTGGCCCTGTGCAAACCACTACCCCTTCCATGCGTGGACAACCTCCTGTCTCAGGACGATCTCTTTCACTCAAATCCGGAGATCCTAGACTTGAGGGCCTGGAAGTTGAGCGGGAGAGGTTGGGCAAATTAGGATGTTCGCATAGTGTTATCCAAACATTATTACAGGCAAGGAAATCATCCACTAACTCCACCTGCTACAGAGTATGGAGAAAGTTAACGGAACTGGCAGAGGTCAACCATTTCAATCCTCTGGAACCCAGAGTCCAGAATGTGCTACTATTTTTACAGAATGGAATGGACTTAGGTTTGGGCCTGAACACACTAAAAGTCCAGGTGTCAGCTCTAACGGACACACAGTGGGCATTGAACCCTCTTGTAGAGCGCTTCTTAAAAAGGCAGTCCTAAGATTGCGACCTCCCAGGAAATCGCTATACCCAAAATGGGACTTAACCGTTGTACTTAATGCCCTAACAAACCCACCTTTTGCACCCACGGAAGAATGCACTTTGGTAGATATTACCTTGAAAGCTGTCTTCCTGACCGCCATCACATCAGGTCGCAGAGTATCGGAGATCCAAGCGCTAGGAACGCAAGAACCCTACATTACCTTTTTCCGCCCCCAGACAGGGTGGTTTTGCAGCCCATTCACTAGTTCATTCCCAAGGTGCCTTCAGTCTACCATCTCAACCAGGAATGGGTTCTTCCAGCCTTCGGAGAGGATCCAACACCTTTAAAGCTGCACGAATTGGATGTAGCCAGGTCCCTGAGGCACTATTTGAAGCTGACACAGCAGTTCCGCAAAGAGCAACATCTATTCATTAGTCCAAAGGGCGCAAAAAAAAGGAATGTCAGCATCCAAAACGACCTTGGCTAGCTGGATCGTGAGACTAATCCAAAAGGTTATATCGGGCTAGTGGTCTTCCAGTCCCAGATGCAATCAATGCACACTCAACGTGGGGAATGGCCTCCTCTTGGGCAGCTTTGGCGCAGGTCTCCCCTGAGACAATTTGCCGAGCGGCTAGTTGGTCTTCCTTCAACACTTCATGTCGCACTATAGTGTAGACCCAGCGGTTCTTACTTCCTGAGATTTTGGGAAAAAGACCTTGCAACTATCTGTTCTGTAGATCTTATTAAATCTCTTATTGCAGTACCCTCCCTGTAAGCGTGTTATTTACCATTGGTATGCTGCCATGGAGGTACCAGGAAACCTGAAAAACTTACCTTTCTGTAATTTTCCTTTCCTGATGCCCACCCATGGCAGCATATACCCTCCCTTCGATAATCCTTAATGTTCTTAGGACTAGTTACAAGAATACCTGAGGGGGGGGACTTTATTTTTTTTATATAGAGTTAAGTGGTCCTGTGGGTTGGTCGGGGGCGGAGCAACCAACCATTGGTATGCTGCCATGGGTAGGCACCAGGAAAGAAAAATTACAGAAAGGCGAGTATTCAATTTTCCTTTCTCTCTTTTTGCGCGTTTTTCACAGGAATCAAAATGAACAATCACAAGATCAAAAGGGGAACCCGCAGAATGGCAACAGAAAATACAGAGTATATTAGTATGCATGCAATGTTACAAACATAGATCAGAACAAGGATAAGACATTGGAGATAGCAACTGAAAGATCCAGATCTGTGGAAAGGGTTGGCGTTTCTACAGAGGACCATAACAGCCGTTCCCATAAACATGTATTATGAGACTCCTTGCCAGCAAAAAAAAAAAAAAAAAAAAAAAAAAGAGTGTAAATGTAACAATTAGTTTTGTTTAATATATATATATATATATATATATCTTTGGGTAGAAAAAGCTGATGAGGCAATTTTGTAGTTTGTGTATATATATATATATACATACATACACACACATACACACACATACACTACAAAATTGCCTCATCAGCTTTTTCTACCCAAAGCCTGAACAGCAATCTTAAAAAATAAAAAAAAAAAATTCATCCAGAATTTCTCCTATACTTAGTAAAAGGTTTTCATGAGCTACAAAGACCACAGAACAGCCAGAGTAATGTTAGAAATTTGGGGGACAGGGGGTGCGGGGAGCCATGGCGATGCATGTTTTCAGCATAAAAACACTGAAACTCCTGGTGCGGTCTTAGAATAATTATGTTTCTCAATGGAGCAGATAACAATGCAAAGAAACTAGAATATTTATTCATAAATGTATGCTATAGTCTATTAAAAGAAGACTATGTGTGTACCTTCTATAATGTCCAGCTTTAAGCCAGCATTCTTGTATGAGTGGAAATAAAGCATATCACCCAAAGAGCCATCTGTCAGTGCCGGACTGTACACAGGGATATTGTTCTGTCAAAGAGAGAGAGAGGGGAAAAACAATGACTGCCAGAACCTGTGTCTCATAGCTCCTCCTGCGTCACCCTGTGATGGGAGGGACTGATGCCATGTCATACAGGTCCTCCTGTCTGTGTGACCCTGTAATGGCAAGGACAGACTCCATGCCATATAGGTCCTTCTGTATCTGTAATCATGAGTACTTACCTTATACGCCCAGTAATATACAGAGTCTGGGTGATTAATTTCTTTTCCTAGACGAGCAATCATCTTTGATGGTGTCCACTTAGTCCCCTGCAGTGGGAGAAATGAAAATCATTGCGGTTTGTGTATAGCACACAAATAAAAATGTATTACGTAGTTCTCACATATTCCCTCACCTCGGTGTCTTGTTCTAGCACCATCTGGTCCAGTATTGGGGTGACCCAGTCCTCAAACAGACAGTAATTATTATTTGGAACAAGAAGATTACCAATCCTGCAGAAAAGAGAAACAAAAAAAAAAAAAAAAAAAAGTCTTGTAGTGAGGCATCAGAGAAAAAAAAAAAAAAAAAAGGCGCAGAGAAAGGGTTAGCAGATGCATCAAGTGATAACAGACGTATAAAGAAAGTTTAATGGGCAGCAGGTGAATGAATGAAGAAGCAGATGAAGAAGGATCACTGGAGTGAGGGATGACAAAGTCACTGACCCCATTAAAAACAATGTCAATGTACCTGTTGATGCCCTTTGGCCTTAAATCTGCCCCCTTTAGGCTGAAGTCTCCCAAATATGTAGGTGCAAGACATTTTATCAAGTCCTCCTCTATACCACCTGCTGTTGTTACAATAATATCAACCTGCACAGAGGAAATACAAAAAACAGATTAAAGTGCAACTCAATGCAAAATTCATTATGTGCAGTTATTAGATGTGCAATTTTCCATGCTTCCCCAAAGCTACATTTACCATCTGCACTGTTTACTTGTTGATCCTGTTTGTATTTCACACTTTAGGTCATTCCCAGCAGAGGGCTGACAACACTGCTCCTGAATTTCCAGCGCTGTTGTCAGCTCTCTCTGCCAGCGCCTCCAGTATGGATTAGAAGGCCGTGTAGGCACTTTCCAAAGCCCAGATGTTTTCATCATAGAGGAGCTATGATGATTTTAGTCTCATTTGGAAGGGCCTTGTTTAAAACATATCTGAAGCCAAAATTACTTCTTTTTTCTCCTCCCCAGTCATCAAACTACAACATGGTACATTTGTAAAGAAGGCCCTGCAGAATAAGGCAGTAATGGGAAAGGATCAGCTGTAAGGAGACCATAGGCAATTTTGATTGGCAGTTGTTTGCCCGTTTCTGCCAGTTTCTCTATATCCTGAAAAAAAAAAATAACCGATGCTAGGTCCACTTAAGTTCACCTTTCCAAAGCACATTAAAAAAAAAAAAAATAAATAAAAAAAATCTAGGAGGTATACTTTAATTTCTCACCATGCTGTGTTCTGCCAAATACCGGATGATCTCTCGCACACCAGAGCTGATCAGATTGGAAGTGTATCCCAGTAAGATAACACATCCTCCAGGGGATGAAAGCTTTGTCTCTATCTAAAAAGGGAAAAACATTGGCATCAACATTAATTTGACTCTGAATTATAATATAACCATGTACAATGATCTTGTAATAATAGACAGCAATTTACATCATGGCAACCTTACTGGAATCCTAAATATTTGTTACACCCAAGATATAGTGGTGGAATAGACTGAGCCATGCCCCGAATGTAATGTAACTGGAAGTGTCTAGATGAGAGGGGAATGGATGCTTTGAGAACTTATATAAAATTGAAAAAAGCCAGTATAAGTATTATGGGATACAAAACCTTCACTTGCGGGATGAAATTAAGTCCCCCTTTAAATTTAGAGGCCCCCCAATCACACAGTCCTTTCTTCATATCAGAGGCCTACCTTTTAGCTCAAGCAGCATGACAGAGGGCAGGAAGTGGACTTCTATCCTCTCCTGAATGTTGGGGGCAGGCCTGCACGCTGCCTGCCCTAGAACAGCATCATGCATTGCAGTGTTGCAGGCAGACTAGGCGCCAACACCATAGCAATGAACGGCACCATGCATCTTGCCCTAGGACAGTGGTTCTCAACCTTTCTAGTGACCCCTTGATAAAAATTTCCCCAAATTGTGGGGGCCCCCCCAACAGTAAAAATTTTAGAGCGTGGGTTGTCAGTACCCAAGACGAGTAATTTGCGCCCCTAACCCACGGACATCTAGCGCTCCCAGAGTCCTTTCCAATCGTACAGTATTAAAACCCCTTATGGTACATTTTAGGATGTACCTCTTTGTTCTCCTTTCTTTCCCTTTTATCCCTGTAATTTCTTGCCCCCCCGACACCCCATCACTCTCTCTCTAGCCGCCTTTCTTGTTCTCTTATTCTTTCTCTCCGTTCAGCCCCCTCCCATGTATTCTCTATTTTTATTCCTTCTCTTACTCCTTGGTGGGGGGAATGGGATGAGCAGCAGTGCTGGCAGGGAGTGGGATGCATGGCAATGCTGGGGGGAGTTCTGATCAGCCAACTTAAGTGCTCTTGATAAAGGTCATCTGCTGATCTGAGAACTGTAGTGGGGATTTTTAACGGCAACTATAATCACAGGTAGTGTTACCCACTGTGTCTCAGACTTTGTGGTGTCTCGTAGCAGTGACACCTATGCCAAAATCAGGAGATAGTGTCTCCTCCAGCCCCTCCCACTTCACATTCCTCACCAGTTAACTGACCTCTAGTCTCTGCCCCCCCCCCCCCCCCTCCCCAGCCATGAACTGAATAGGTGGCTTCGAAGAGGCTGAGTGGGCGGCCACGGGCTCCAGGAACAGCCCTGCTGGGCGACTGCAAAAAGGCTGGGAGAGCGGTGCGGGCCTCAGGAACAGCCCAGGATTCGGTGACCCCTGGCAAATCATCATTCTACCAGGTCGATAACCACTGCCCTAGAGCATGACTGGTTGTTATGGTGCTGGTGGCCAACCCTCCCAACACCATAGTACATCATAATGCTGATTCAGGGCAAATTGGGTCCTATGCTTGGGACACCCCAGGGGAACCCATGGGGCACCACTATTGAGGAACACTGCTTTAATTGATTGCAGTACATAATACTGCGATGGGGTGGCTCCTACAGGCTGCCTGTTTCTGGGATTCAGGTGGGCAGCCCTGCCCGTCTGCAGCCCTGTGATTTCACACAGTGGGAGTTTGTCAGCAGGTCCCGGCCAATAATTCATGCCAATTGGCTGTGTTGAATCACAGCCCAGAACCCTGTGTTGACAATCAACACAGGGCTCTGTACAGAGGGAACAATCGCTTTGTTTGCTAATCTGACAGAACACCGCTGCTTTTAAAATTCAACATCAAAACAGCGAGACAGATTTAAAAATACTGTATTTCACTATACAAGATCAGTTTACTGTTGAAAGTAAGTGTGCAATGCAAAACTCCGGTGGGTGTAAAAAGATGTCCGCTTGCCTCCTTCTCACTGTATCCTTCTTGCAGCCAAGTGCTTGGTGTACCAAGATGGCCATGCCGGAATGTCACTTCCGGTACAAAATCTGACGAGTCACATAATCTGACGAAACAAATCAATCTGTAGTAAAAAGCGTCATATATTTCACATTGTTAGGCACACAATGAACCCCTCGATTGTTCCTACATGTTAAACCCCTTCCCAGCCAGGGTCATTAGTACAGTGACCGTATGTTATTAGCACTGTATTAGTGTCACTGGAGATGTCAGGGGCAGTTAGTTCCCACAAAATGTCAGTTAGTGTCTGATTGCTCGCCGCACTATCACAGTCCCACTACAAGTCGCTGGTCGCCGCCATTACTAGTCATACATACACCATCATTTGTAGATGCTATAACTTTAACGCAAATCAATATACACTTATTGGGATTTTTTTTTTTATTTACCAAAAGACATGTAGCAGAATACATTTTGGTCTAAATTTATGAAGAAATTTGTTTTTGTTTTTTATTTCATTTAATGTTTGTTTTTTTTAGCAGAAAGTAAAAAATATTTTTTTTATTTCAAAATTTCAGTCTTTTTTAGTTTATATAAGAAAAAAGAAGCCCAGGGGTGATAAAATACCACCAAAAGAAAGCTCCATTTGTGTGAAAAAAAAATTATATAGATTTAATTTGGGTACAGCGTTGCATGACCATGCAAATATAAGTTAAAGTAGCGCAGTGCTGAATAGCAAAAAATGGCCTGGTCCTGAAGGGAGCAAAATCTTCCAGAGCTAAAGTGGTTAAACAAATGTTTGTACTATTGGTAAAGTGGCTAAAGTGGTTAAACAAATGTTTGTACTATTGGTAATGGATTCATAGTGTGCTGGAAACATGTTTTTATCCATGGTGATACTGATCAACCTACTGCCAGTTGCTAGAGCCCCCCCTTATTCCAGGTCTTGTCCAGGAAAGTGTGCAAAGGGAATATATTGAAAGCTTCACAGGCAGAACCTACAGATATTTCTGCCCATCATCCAAACAATGCCCACCCACCCCCTTTATCCCCTCACCATGTTGTTGACCTCCCGTACAGCCTGGCCATAGTGCAGGGCCTGGAATCCAGTGGTCATGTAACTCTGAAGCAGAGCCTCATAGTTGATTCCGCGATTGAAGTCATAACCTCTGACCTGAGCCGTGCCTTCAGGTAGGGAATCGCTGGGCATCAGTACCGCCCCCTTCGCATCACTGGGCAGTCCTTCTGCCATAGTAATGTTCTGTGACTACAATGGTAAAGAAGAAAAGGGTCAGCAGAATTATAAGTTAGCATTTGACACAGGAGTGGGGAGAGGCTGCAGTTCCACTTTAATATAACACCACAAACATGGAATAGGAAAACCTGTAAACAGAAGTCACTTCTGAAAACATGGAAATTTACTATACGGTCTCTCTAGATTTACCAGCTATGTATTGTCAGGGTCTAAGTAAAACAATCATTCCAATGGTATGCAATCAGACAGGTCCTGTGCTGCATAGAATCTGCTAGATCTAAAAAGGAGATTGAAGAGAAATCATCTCTACTTCAAAAGAGAGCCAACTGTGTTTTCTATCATTTTGTGGATTTTGATTCTTCATATCTTTATGACAATAATATACATTTCCTCTGTGTCTGTGTACATCACACCAGATTCTACAGGATCATAGGAACAAGATGAATAGAGGAAATGGGACTGATTGTGCTGAACCTACTGTACTGAATAGAATCTGGACTGAGCTGCATCACAGCAGGGGGCCAATAAAGGCATCCCCTATAGGTCTGCTTCTCCCCCCCCCCCCCCCCATACTGTACTGGCATCCTCTTATAGTGCTCTGTACCCTCCATACTGACATCCCCCTATAGAGCTCTACACCCCCATACCAATATCCCCTATAGAGCTCTATACCCCATACCAATATCCCCTATAGAGCTCTATACCCCCCATACTGACAGAGCTCTACACCCTCCCTCATACTGATATCCCCTATAGAGCTCTTTACCCCCCCCCCCCCCCCCCAGATACTGACATCCCCCTATAGAGCTCTATTATAATTGCTGGTATGTGCTAACTGAACCATCTCCACCCAAAAACGGAAACACTGCTTTGCTTATGTGGCTTTAATAATTGCTGGTATGTTGGTTTTTTTTTTGCTTAACCGTCTGTAGACCTGTCCACATTACAATGCTTTATTATCTCCCTTGTCTTACCCAGAATTATGACCTGTTAACTTTAGTGCCCTCTTGCTAGTCTGTTTCTGCAGTAAGAATCTTGCCCTGTTAACCAGCCAACCTTTATTACCTCTTGATTGCAAATTGAAATCCACCCACATCAGTTTAAATAGAAGCTTCTTTTGGGGGAAGCATTTGCAGGGGGCACATTTGCAACTGGGGCTCTTTCTATAAGTGGGAGCACTTCTGACTCTGCACTTCAGGGAATGCACAAAGCAAATGAACACAAGAAAATACTTTGAAATACACCATACAGACATCAGGTGACCTTGTTTACTCCTTCAGCTCTTTCTTCTTGTAACATGTACTCTTCTGTCCTCTACTTGCACCCACCAACTCCTGCTAATTCTAAATCTACACACACTAAAAATCTCCAAGACCCTGGGCCATGTCCCTTCATATAAATCCCACTCCCATATTACCTCACTCACCCTCCTGCTTCTCCTAACCTCTGGAGATATATCCCCAAACCTCCATCATTTAACTTTACCCCATGCACCCATCACCCTGCACCCCCTGGTAGCAGCCACAATCAACACAATTTAGTTCCTATTCTTCCCAAGACCAGACTCCCTTTCTCTTGTGCCCTTTGGAACTCCTGCTCTGTCTGCAACAAACTCACCTCTCTCCATGACCTCTTTATCGCCAACTCATTTAACCTACTCGCCATTACCGAAACCTGGTTCCACGAATCCGACACTGCTTCTTCTGCTGCCCTATCCCATGGTGGTCTTCTCTGGACTCACTCGCCCAGATCCAGTGGACTTAAGGGAGGAGGTGTCAGAATCCTTCTAGCCCCACATAGCACCTTTCAGGAACTTCACCCACCTCCCTCTCTGTCACTCTTCTCTTTCGAAGCACACTGCATTCGTCTTTTCATTCCAGTTTCTCTAAGGAAGGCTGTGATCTACAGCCCCCCCCTGGACCAGTATCAACCTTTCTTGATGACTGCTCCGCCTGGCTACCCTACTTTCTTTCTTCTGAAATCCCCACAATCATTCTCGGGGACTTCAACATCCCTATTAATACTAACACTCCTGCCACTTCCAAACTTCTCAGCCTTACATCCTCCTTTGACCTGAAGCAGTGGATACACGCTCCTACTCACTCTGAAGGCAATACCCTTGACCTTGTCTTCTCTCACCTTTGCACTCCATGCAACCTCTCTAACTATCCATTCCCTCTCTCTGATCACCACCTTATTATTTTCACTCTCTCCCTCTCCTCCGCCTCCTCTCCCTCCAACTACCTAAAAGTTACCCGCAGAAACCTACGTCATCTCAACCCTTCTCTTCTCTACTCCATCGACAACCTCTACGACAAAATCTCACCCCTATCCTGCACCAACCTAGCCACTTCTGTCTACAACGCCTCACTGGACTCACTGCCCCCCCCCCCCCCACTACACAGAATCAGGCCCCGACCCCTTCAACCTTGGCAAACAGATGATACTAGAAGTCTGAAAAAATAGTCGTGTTCATGAGCGCCTGTGGCGTAAGACTAAGTCTCAGAGAGATTTCTGCCAATATAAATCTGCCCTCCAAAAATACAATTCCAGCCTCCTCACTGCCAAGCAGACCTATTTTATCACTCTCATTAGCACCTTATTCCGTCAACTCTTCTATACCTTCAACTCTCTACTTCGTCCTCCACCCACCAACTCACTCACTGCCCCGGAGATCGTCAATCACTTCAAACAGAAGAGTGATACAATTCGCGAGGAGATCTCTACTGTTCCGATACCCTCCATGCTTTACACTTCATGCCCACAGGTTACTTCCCTCTTTTAACCCCACCACTATAGACGAGGTTGCTAAACCCTCTGACTATGCTACACTCTCTAACCCACATCTTCAATCTCTCCCTCAACTCTCTAAAACATGCACTTGTCAGACCCATACTTAAAAAGCAATCACTGGACCCATCCAATCTTAACAACCTACGCCCCATCTCCTTGCTGCCCTTCTTATCCAAACTCCTCGAACGTCAACCGACTGAGCGTCCACCTCGCTGATAATATCCTTCTTGATCCCCTTCAGTCTGGATTTCGTCCTCAACACTCCACAGAAACTGCTCTCCTAAAACTAACAAACGATCTACTAACAGCCAAAGCCAATCGACACTATTCTGTACTCCTAATCCTGGACCTCTCTGCTGCCTTTGATACGGTTGACCACCCCCCCCCCCCCCTCAAAAAACTCCACGCCTTTGGTCTCCGTGACTGTACTCTTCGCTGGTTCTCTTCCTACTTACCCAACAGCACCTTTAGCGTTTCTTACAACTCTACTTCCTCTTCTCCTCTTCCTTTGTTGGGGTCCCCCAAGGTTCTGTTCTTGGACCTCTCCTATTTTCAATCTACACCTCCTCCCTGGGTCAACTGATAGCCTCCCATGGCTTCCAATACCACCTCTACGCTGACGACACCCAAATCTATTTCTCCACCCTTCAGCTCACTCCCTCTGTCTCCTCACGTATCACTAATTTACTATCAGATATATCAGTCTGGATGTCACACCACTTCCTCAAACTCAATCAATCCAAAACCGAACTTATAAATTTTTCCTCCCACAAATGCCCCTTCCCCTGATCTCTCTGTCAAAATTGATGGCACAACTAAAAGCCCATCCCCACATGCCAAGGTTCTAGGTGTAGTCCTGGACTCTCCTTTAAGCACCACGTCCAATTACTGTCCAAATCCTGCTGCCTCAACCTCCGCAACATCTCCAAAATACGCCCCTTTCTAACCAATGACACAACAAAGCTTATTCACTCGCTGGTCATCTCTCACCTTGACTACTGCAACTCCCTGCTCATTGGCTTACCTCTACATAGTCTATCACCTCTTCAATCCATCATGAATGCTGCTGCCAGACTCATCCACCTTACCAATCGCTCTGTGTCTGCTACCCCTCTCTGTCAATCCCTCCACTGGCTTCCGCTTGGCCAAAGAATTAAATTCAAAATACTAACTACGTACAAAGCCATCAACAATTTCGCCCCCAGCTACATCACTAGCCTAGTCTCTAAATACCAACCTACCCGTTCTCTTCGTTCCTTTTAAAACCTTCTGCTCTCTAGCTCCCTCGTCACCTCCAGGACTTTTCCAAAGCCTCTCCAACCCTTTGGAATGTCCTACCCCAATCTGTCCGCTTATCTCCTACTCTATTAGCTTTTAGACAATCCCTGAAAACCCGACGTGCAGGGCCCTCTGATTCCTCCTGTATCGATTTGTATTGTAAGTGTACTGTCTGCCCTCATGTTGTAAAGCGCTGCACAAACTGTTGGCGCTATATAAATCTTGTTTCATAATAATCCCATACCGATATCCCCTATAGAGCTCTATACCCCCCCCCCAATACTGACACCCCCTATAGAGCTCTATAACAACCCCCCATACTGACATCCCCTATAGATCTCTATACCCCTCCCCATACTGATACCCCCCTATAGAGCTCTATACCCCCCCCATACTGATATCCCCCTATAGAGCTCTATACCCCCCCATACTGATATCCCCCTATAGAGCTCTATACCCCCCCATACTGATATGCCCCTATAGAGCTTTATACCCCCCCATACTGATATCCCCCTATAGAGCTCTATAACCCCCCCCCCATACTGATATCCCCCTATAGAGCTCTATACCCCCCATACTGATATCCCCCTATAGAGCTCTATACCCCCCATACTGATATCCCCCTATAGAGCTCTATACCCCCCATACTGATATCCCCCTATAGAGCTCTATACCCCCCATACTGATATCCCCCTATAGAGCTCTATACCCCCCATAGAGCTCTATACCCCCCCCCCAATACTGATATCCCCCTATAGAGCTCTATACCCCCCCAATACTGATATCCCCCTATAGAGCTCTATACCCCCACATACTGATATCCCCTATAGAGCTCTATACCCTCACATACTGATATCCCCCTATAGAGCTCTATACCCCCACATACTGATATCCCCCTATAGAGCTCTACACACCCCCACATACTGATATCCCCCTATAGAGCTCTACACACCCCCCTATACTGATGTCCCCTTATAGAGCTCTACACACACCCCCCCCCCCCCCCATACTGATATCCCCTATAGAGCTCTACACACACCCCCATACTGATATCCCCTATAGAGCTCTACACCCCCCTCCTGATATCCCCTATAGAGCTCTACACCCCCCTCCTGATATCCCCTATAGAGCTCTAGAACAAACCCCCCCCCCCCCCCAATACTGACATCCCCTATAGAGCCCTAAACCTCTCATGTACTGCAGAAACACCACCATAATATAACAGGAGCTACGGGTCCCCCTCCCCCACCATCCTCCTATAGAGGAGAAGGGGCTCTATACCCCTCCATGTACAGCAGATGTCTCCCCCCCAAAATTACTGACATTCCCCCTATACAGCTACACCCCCCTCCAATGTACAACTCCTTCTGCCTCTCTCCTTCCACACTGACCTCTCCCTATAGAGCTCGCTCTATACCTCCTATGTACAGCAGGCGCTTCCTCTCCCTCCATAGACCTCTATACGTCCCCCATGTACACAACTCACCTCCATACCGGCACCCGGCTCACATGGCTTTCTGCCTTCTACTACGGTAGCCCGACAAGCTAAAACAGTTCAACTGATAGCGCCCCGCCTACCGTTCTCTTTCCACATTGCCTATTGGAAAAGCCGCCTAGCTACTCTGGTGTGGGCGGGGATTTCCCCCCCCCCTCCAGTCCGGATTGCGTAAATGCCACGCCCCCACACGCCACCTCTTGATGCGATGTGTCTGTAGGCGCGCTCCAGTGTCTATTCACAACCCCAGTGCGCCTGCTGAGGAGACGTGCGCGCTCCCGACGCACAGTATTTTTATTGTTAGCCTCACTAGCATTGTGTCCCCTCTTGTAGTTGAAAAGGGCCATTAAAACAGAAAGAAATCACATATATTTAGGACAAGTTTGCATTGGCGCCAAAAGCAGATGTTTTTATGGGTATCTGAGCAACCTATCACAATGGTGTGCGTAGCAGCGGGCGATGACGTCACATCGCACCACAAATCAGCCGTCATCTGTTGTTTGGCTGCCGTTACCGCTTCCCAAACGCCTCCACGTAAACGCACTGAAAACATGCCACAAATGCCTCACAAATGACTCTGTGGTGTTTACAATGCGTTTGAGTTGCGTCTAGAAAGCGTTACTAGCTGAGATAGTACATATAATGGGAAACCAACACGTGGGAAATCGTTTTCTGAGGTTGGGTTCACATTGCCGCATGCGGCTTACAGCAGGGGTCCGGTGCGTCCCTATTCACCGTTTCAGGTACGATTTTAGCCCAAATTGTTGGCTGAATTCAGACCTGAAACAGGCCAAAAGACGCACAGGACGCCTGTGCAAATTCGCCCCGGAGCCGCTCTGGAGATGTGTAAGCCGGCTCCATAGAGAGCCGAAGAAAATCTCCTGCTATTGCGAATTGGATGCAGCTAACCCACATCCAATTTGCACTGGTTGGAACCCAGCCTCCATTCACACTTATGCGTTTTTTCATGCTTTTTGCAGAAACGCAGGACATTATTTTTAACCACTTCAATGCCGGGCACTTTCGCACCTTCCTGCCCAGGACAAGTTTCAGCTTTCAGCGCTGTCACTTTTTAAATGACAATTGCGCGGTCATGCTACACTGTACCCAAACTACATTTTTATAATTTTGTTCCCACAAATAGAGCGTTCTTTTGGTGGTATTTGATCACCTCTGCGGTTTTTATTTTTTGCCAAACGAATAAAAAAAGACCGAAAATTTTGAAAAAAAATAGTTTTTCTTTGTTTTTGTTATAAAATTTTGTAAATAAGTAATTTTTCTCCTTCACTGATGGGCACTGATAAGCTGCACTGATGGGCACTGACAAGTCGGCATCGATGAGGCGGCACAGATGAGGTGGCACTGATGAGGTGGCACTGATAGGTAGCACTGGTAGGTAGCACTGATATGCGGTACTGATGGGCATTGATAGGCGGCATTAATGGGCACTCATAAGTGGCACTGATGGGCACTGATAGGCGACACTGATGGGCACTGATAGACGGCACTGCTGGGCACTGAAAGGCGGCATTGATGGGCACTGATGGCTGGCGTTGATTGATTTAACTGATAGGCATCACTGGTGGCATTTTTCTTTGGCACTGATTGGCAGTTGCCTGGGCACTGATTGGCATTTCCCTGGTGGTCTAGGGTGGCATACCTGGTGGTCCAGTGTGGTGGCCATCCCTGGTGTTCCTGGCGGCATCCTGGTAGTCCTGGGCGGGCATCCGAGGGGGGGCTGCGCTGATAAACAATCAGTACAGACCCCCCCTGTCAGGAGAGCAGCCAATGGGCTCTCCTCTACTTGCGTCTGTAAGACGCGAGTGAGGAAAAGCCGATCAACAGCTCTTCCTGTTTACATCGTGATCAGCCGTGATTGGACATGGCTAATCACGTGGTAAAGAGTCTCTGTCAGAGACTCTTTACCTAGATTGGAGTTGCGTGTGTCAGACTGACACTCCGCAACCACGATCGCCGCGATGCAGCTTGATATCCTGAAAGACTTCATATGACGTCTGGTCAGGATATTGCAACCACTTTGCCGACATCATTTTGTTATATGGTGGGTGGCAAGTGGTTAACATGGGTTCCTATTAGGGATGCACTGAAATTTCGGCCACCGAAACATATCGGCCGAAAATGGCCCTTTTGGCAAAAAGCCGCCTATCAGGGAGGCTTCCTATATTGTAGAAGAGAGGAGAGCCGCCGCCTGTTTGATTACAGCGCCGGGAACATCACAGCTTATGAAAGCTGTGATGTTCTTCTCTCCCTTCACTGGCTGCAATGGGGACACAGGCTGCACTACTGGGGAAACAGGCTGCACTACTGGGGACACTGGCTGCACTACCAGGGACACTGGCTGGCTGCATCTGACGGGCACTGGTGAGGCTGCATTGATCTCTTGTATCATGTCTGCAGTCTCTGACTCTCTGACCATGTCCGCAGTCTCTGACCATCTCCTGTACCATGTCTGCAGTCTCTGACCATCTCCTGTACCATGTCTGCAGTCTCTGACCATCTCCTGTACCATGTCTGCAGTCTCTGACCATCTCCTGTACCATGTCTGCAGTCTCTGACCATCTCCTGTACCATGTTCCCAGTCTCTGACCATCTCCTGTACCATGTCTGCAGTCTCTGACCATCTCCTGTACCATGTTCCCAGTCTCTGACCACCTCCTGTACCATGTCTGCAGTCTCTGACCATCTCCTGTACTATGTCTGCAGTCTCTGACCATCTCCTGTACCATGTCCCCAGTCTCTGACCATCTCCTGTATAAAATATTTTTAAAAACAGTCACTTTCGGTATCGGTGTTGTTTCGGTGTCGGTTTCGCTTTTCGGGATCAAGGAAGATTTATTTTCGGTATCGGTTTCGGGACCAAAAAACCCATTTGGTGCATCCCTAGTTCCTATGGAACACGTTCACATCAATGCATTTTTGTGCCTCTGCGTTTTTGTAAAGGGTCAGGGACTTTTTTTTAAACGCAAAACTGTGCTTTTTTTTTGTGTTTTTGGTTCAATAGACTTCAACGGAGAAGCTGCAGGAAAGCATGCGGTGTGTTTTTACTAAATATAAGGAAAGAAATTTCGCTAGGTGTGTGATAAATAATAAAACATATAAATTACTGAAAATTGAAACAATGAAGGATATCCTGCTGCTAAGCACTATAACCCTGATAGGGGGCACAAAAAGATAAATATATATAAAAAGTGCAGCGCGGGATAGTAAAACAAATGGTTTTACCAAGTGAGCATAATATATAAATTTACATTAAAGTGAAATGTGTATCATAATCAAAAATATCCAGTGAGAAAAACCAAGTTCAAAAAATCAGGTAAAAAACAGATAAAAAAGAATCCATACATAAATTTATGTGATAGAGAAATTATGTGCATTAATAAAACGCAGGAAGTGACAAACAAAGTTCATAAGTGAAGGTATCCCATTGGAAAAACTTTAATACAGGAACCAGGGTCTATGTTCTCCGCTTGTGCAGCCCATCACCTTACAATAAACAATGGAGGCTTACCAAAAAGCCTGCGACCGCCCTTCTCAGGGGGGTCAGAACAGGCTTAATAGTAACAGCAGGAACACTGTTAGGGATTCCCAGGTGACCAACTGGCATCAGTCAGAAGTAACTTCCATAGCTCACTTCCAGGAAATAATTGCTGCGCACCAATAGATGACCAAAGGGGCAAGAGCGCACCAATGGGCGACCGATGAGACAGGAACTGCGCACCAATGTATAGCAACTTCCACAGCATACAAATGGATTAACCTTCAGTCTTGCACAGTTGCACCGGCTCCTCCCCCCGGACTGAAATGACTTCCTCTGATTTCACTGCACACTGTGCGTTTTTACTACGATTTGCGTTTTTTTATCTGCCCTACAACAAATTCTCCCCCCCCCCCCCAAAAAAAGCATAAAAAAAACGCAAATCGTGGTAAAATCACAGTTAAAACCCTGCAAAAAGCCCTGCAGAAACACTCAAAAGTAACCTGCATAGGTGTGAATGGAGCTTAAGGTCTCATTTAAACTAGCAACTGAGGCCTGGTAAAACCCCCACGGTTGAGCCACATTTTTACCACTCTTTAACCGCTCCTCCTTTTTTTGTTGAGGTGGCAGTCAGGGGGTGTACACATGCCACAGCCACGGCAGGAAGTATACTGCCAGTCACGCTCAAGTGAATGGGGCCACTGGGCAACCACCCCGTAACCACACACAACATGCACAGTTATCTGGTAAATTGGGGGTTAAATCACGCAGAGAGGAGGCAATACAACACTCTATCACCGCCTGTCTATTGCTGTCTGAAGCATGATCTGAACATGGACAGCAAAGCAAGTTAAAATGAGGTCTGAATGAGCCCATAAAGATAGATTTATTGGCTGACTTAAAGGTCTGGTTCACCTTTACAAAAAATCTGCCTATGCATTTAGGTGGTGTCGGTAGATAAAAACAAACGGTGCAGCTCTAATGTTGAATAATGCCCTTGCTATAGGTGTAGGCCATTTACATACCTTCTGAAGCCTGACTGAAAAAATTCCAGAGATGGCATTATCCCATCCTGCCTCGTTGTTAGGGAGTTGCTAAGACACTCCCAGCTGTTACTATTCACATCCTAAATCACAGGAGAGTTCTCAAACGCTGACAGCTACTGCATCAGGGGAGAGAAAGAGCTCACTCCTGTGATAGTGGAGGTAAATAGTAACAGCCAGGAGAGTTTCACAAGGTCAGCTGAAGGATTTTAGCTGGGGGTTCCTGCGAAGTAATGGTTCTGGTCTCATCAGGAGTCACAGGAAGGCTGTCAGAGCTGAGGTCTCCAGGTGTCTTGACCTCTAGCATCCTCTACAACAGGTGGGCTTTACAGTGGTGGCAGCAAGCTGCAGGTGGAGTAGAGCCAGGTGCCTTTGGCAGTTAGGGCATATGACCCGCAATTCATCTCGGGTGCCTGTGTGGGAATGGACGAACCCTACAGCAGGCATGTATCGAGCCTTGGTGTCGGTGATGGCGGGCACCGTCTTCCAGGGAAGATGCATAGTGACTCGCAGCACGCACATGGAGGACCGGAGCGTTGTTCTGGGATCAGTTGCTTGATTTACCCCTTATCAACTTCTCCGCCAATCCAGTGGGGGTACCTTGTGCAGGAGGCAATGAAGAAGCAGACATGCTTAGTTCACTTGGACTCTTGCTGGGCAAGCCTGGACAAGTTCTAGAAAACTAACTACAGCCAGGGGCATTGCTAGGGGGTGGCTATTGGGGCTATAGCCCCGAATCTGGGGCCCATAGCCCTGAGTCTCTTGCTGCAGGGTCCCTGCTTAACCAGCGCTTCAATCACCCTGACACCATATAAACCATGGTGCTATGATGATTGAAGCATCAACACCAGCCATTGCCCGCGAAACACGGCTTACCACCGGCGTGCCACCCCCCCCCCCCCCCCCCCCCCGCAGGCCTGCAAAAAGGTTGGTGATCACTGGTATGGGCTCTAGCCCCAGATCTTTTGCAGACCTAGCAACGCCCCTGACTACAGCTATGGTCTTTTTAGTGGTGGTCTTCAAGTGCATGTGGTGGGTGTACCCTGCCGACTACACCAAGTTGTGGGCGGGGTCTACTGCGCCATGCACACAGAGGTATACTTCGCTCATCTATGCCCGAGACCAGACGGGGACTGCGGTCATGTGGAAAATCAAACATTAAGGCAGTTCCCAGACTTCGAGATGAGCCTCACTGTGTGTAGTGTAGAAGTGCAAAGTTCCTCTGAAAGGTGGTTTGTCTCATGTTGCTACACATTGTACTTGGATGTTTTACATTAGGAGGGACGTGCTGAGCCTGCACCCACTCCACCAGTCCAGCACCCTTTGTTACTTCTTTCCCTGTAACAGAATTGGGTCCTGCCAAGCACATAGCTCATGTGTACTCATTAACTCCTTCTTTCCTGTACCTCGTGACCAGGCCTTAGATCTCTGTGACGCTAATCTGCTCCCAGTGACCAGGTGAGACGAACTGCTAGGGAGGGAGCCAGAAAATTGCCCCCCTTGCTACCGGAGGACCTGTTAGCTAACCAGGTACCACGCCTAACTACTGGTTGCTGTAGCTATTCTTTCCTTCGGTTACCTATGACAACTACCACCTCTTCCTTGCCTTGCCGAGTTAACCTCTTGCAGTCATGTTACCCATACCCCATAGTGCTTTACAGACCCAGGTTCTTTAGGATATACCAAAACCCGACATGCACCCCTTGAATAACTGCAGACAAAGCTCAAAGCGATTGAAACAACTTTACTGATGGAACTTTAAGAAAACAGAATGCCAGGTAAAAGTCCTTCTTCTATCCAACAGTCTCTGCGGCTTCCCCAGCATACCAGCACAGGTAGAGACAGCGTTCCCTAAAGCGGACAACAAATCCCAGTGGCCCTCTTTTTCTCCCTCTCTGTCTTCTCCCTCTTGTCTGCAGCTCTAGCTCCCTTTTATAATACACAGGATGGAGGCCGGAACCCAAAAAGCCTGCAAACTTAGCCCGCAGAGGGCAGTAAAAACATTAACCCCTTCTCCTTGACTTGGGCAGCCCAAAGCTAACTAACTAATTTACAGAGGGCAACCTGCCTATATGGGCACCTTAATGCCAGAATTGTCTGGAACCGCATTCAGGCTTCTAATTTGACTCTCCCAGCCCACTAGTCAGTTGCAGTCAAACCTGCAACCAGTGAGACAAAGAACAGCCCAAAACAACCACAAGCAGCTCAACTGATTACAGCAGAAGCATGCCATGTAACTGTTTTGGGAAACTGTTATATCTGTGGGTTTAGTTCGGCTATACGGTAAAGTCACCATACTGGTTAGTGTCTGAGGCCAACTATAATAGTATCACTGACTCCAACAGATGCTGGGGTGGGTACAGATCATCCCATTAAGGCCAGCTGCTTTCTTATATAGATAGGTACTGAACAGCCTAATCCCCTGGGGGCCTGTTGTGTATTTATTTTTTTAATCCATACTTTGCTTTTTCAGTTACCTTCAGACCAATCATATGAAGCCCATGGTCCTCATCTTCTTCAGTAGGTGTATGTATTTTAAGGGGTATCAATTCACCACCAGAGAATTTTTGGTGAAAGTCCAATTCACTGGGGGGGGGGGGGGGGGGCGTGGTTTCGGCATGCTGTAGAGCAGACGCATCTCCTCTGAGCTCCGGCGCTGACACAGAATTAATAGCTTTTACCGACACATCACCGCCGTTACAGCCCTGGGCAGCGATGAGGAAAAGGTCAGGCAAGTCTCTGCCTAAAAAAGGCTGAACTTTGTTTTGTCCATATATATTGTTACATATTTTCTGATTATCTATTTCTTTACTCAGAACTCATGAAATTAATACAGGTATGACCATCTTTCCCTGAGGAAGCCAATGTTGGCGAAACATGTAGGAACATAGTACCTGTCAACAAGACCTGCCATCACACCATTGGCTGGTTCTTGCAGTATCGCTGTATATGCTGGTTCTGTATACCCCCCTTTGTTTGTTTACACCCTTGCTGCGTGTACTTTTTTTTGTATACCTTTTTTAATTTGTATGTTAAAAAAATACTACATTTTTAATACTTGTGTGTTATGAAACAGTATTTAAAATCCTGGCACCGCTATAATCCCCCTACCTATTCCCCACTGTTGCTATAATATCAGTTGGGATGAGGTGCCCTATTATATTGAGGACTATCTAGCCCAGTGGTTCTCAACTCCAGTCCTCAGGACCCACCAACAGACCAGATTTTAAGTATTACCTTGGGGAGATGCAGACTAGAATACTGCAATCACGGAGCAGCAAATGATGTCACCTGTGATGTATTTCAGTTATCTTGCAAACCTGGCCTGTTAGTGGGCCATGAGGACCGGAGTTGAGACCACTGATCTAGCCAAACCCCCTCTTTTCTAAAAAAGGCACCTCAGCTGGCTCGATAAAGCGGTTTCCTATCCACGGAACCCGAGGATGTGGAAGACATGGATGGCCTAGGCCGCTCACCTCATGGCGTGCACTCCGGCGCAAGCTCCGCCTCCCGCAACAGGCCTGAGCTTAGACACCGCTCTCCTGATTCATCGGCCGGATCAGAAGGTGAGGAGAGCATGCACAGACATTTGGGGGTCGCGGCCTTTGTAAACGACCTACCTACCAAGTGAGATCTAGCCTCTATGCTGTTGAGCCTCGAGCGGGTCATCAAGAAAGAAGTCTCCGTGGTACGCTCTGACTTCTCCCAAGTCTTAGAGAGAGTGGAAGAATCTGAACAGCATTTGGATCGCCACGCGGCCGCCATTAGGTCCCTACAAACGTCTACCCGCCATTGCTCACAGGATGGCCCTCTACAAAATAGAGGATCAGGAAAATCGCAATAGGGGCAATAACATCAGGATTAGAGGGCTCCCAGAGGCAACAAGAGACGATGACCTTCTCCCCTCCATCTGAGGTATTTTTAATAGCCTTCTGGGCCTAGCCACGGACAATCTCCTGAAGATTGATAGGGCTCTACGTTCCCGCAACCTTTTCTCTGACACTCCGCGTGATGTTATATGCAGAGTGCACCATTATCCTGAAAAGGAACTTATCATTAAAAAAGCCAGGGAAGCTGTTTCACTGTTCTTTCTTTCCGGATCTAGCACAGAAGACCCTGGAGAGACGTAGAGCCTTACGTCCCCTCACAGAGAAACTGCGCGCTGCATCTATCAATTACAGATGGAGCTTCCCTGCAGCCCTAATAGCAAGCAGAGATGGCAAAATGGCTGTCCTTCGTTTTCCAGAGGACCTGGAGAAATTCTGCATGGACATGAACATATCCCCGCCGGAGCTTCCGGGCTGGCAAGATGTCATCCCGCCTCTACCCGGTAATTCTGAACCAAAATGGCAGAGAGTGGACCGCAAACAACGTACCTCCGCAATTGGAACACCGCCCCATCCAAGCTGAACTAAAGGCCCGCTGCCCTGACAATCGCCTGCCCATTGCCGGACGGTGGTGGAACATTTCTATAAGCAAGTATACCCTGTTCACCATAGTTCACAGTCAGTTCTTTCAGACGGTCACATACACATGACAACTCTTACCTATATGTACCTACAGTGGTTGTGCTCCAAACTGCTTTAAGTTAGTGGACTATGTCCTGGGTCTATGTTACATATAGTTGGTTACCCGGTAATGTTTTTATGTTTTGTGTTATTTTTTTTTACAGAATTTTTTTTTTTTAATGCTCTCACATGTGGTGTCGGCGCTGGGGCATTGAGACATTGCTTATACTCCCCTTGGAGCTTGTGTCTGGATGCCCAGGATCCTTCGTCCCCCCTCTAGCGGGAGCCCTGTGGTCTCGCGTCCTCATGTTCCTGCACTTTTGTGGGCTGTGGATGTGGGAATGCTGGATCTCATGTGCATCCTATTTTCGCACTGCAGATTTATGCGTGCATTTACAGTCACCCCCCATGGTGGTCTGTACCTATTTCATTGTGTGATATTAATTTCTTCTTTCTCTTCTTTATTTTTTCTACCCTTCTCTACCTCTCGCTCCTCACCCCCCTCCTCACACTAACCCCTTTCCCTCTGCCTCAGGTCCAACTCCTCAGGATATCAGTGTTCATGGATCCCTTCTTCTGGTCCCCATGGCTACGGTAAACTTACTCTCATTGAATGTACGGGGCCTATTTGCACCTGGTAAGAGGCACAGTTTATATAGAGAGCTGGGTCGCCTGCGGGGAGACATGATTTTTCTGCAGGAGACCCACCTTACACATACTACCTCAGTAAAACTTTATTCACACCAATACCCCATGTGGTATTATAGTCTTTCTGATATCCATAAAGCAAAAGGCGTGGCCATTGGGTTCCGCAGAGGGACTGCGTTCACACTAGAATCTATGTTAAGCGACCCGTCAAGACGTTTTTTGTTTCTGAGGGGCACCCTGGGTAGTATGCCCTGTACCTTGGTGACTTTATATTCTCCTAACCATGACCAGGCAGGTTTTATAGCTTCTACACTTAAAAAATTGAGGGATTTCTTCCGTGGGTGCATTCTCCTTGCTGGTGATTTCAACACACCCCTGGAGCCTGTCTTAGACACCTCCAGAGGGTGCTCTAGTATGTCACATAAGCGATTAAGGTATATTCGAAAACACTTGTATGAATCCCAGTTAGTAGATGCCTGGAGTATCATGCACCCACGGGAGCGTGATTTCACCCATTATTCTCAGGTTCACCAGACTTACTCCAGAATCGATCTATTCTTAATTGATCATTATCATCTGCCTCTATTAGAGAGATCCGTAATTGAAACCTCCCACATCTCTGACCATGTACCGATCATACTCACTGTTAAAATTCTGTCTCTACCCCTTAAATCTACTAATTGGAAACTGAATGAGGACCTTATCACTAATGAAATTTATAGGAAGATGGTGATAGAGGAATTATCCCTTTATTTTAAGAAGAACTCACATCCTGACATTTCCCCAGGGACCCTATGGGAGGCTCACAAGGCCCATATTCGAGGTAAATTCATAGAATTGGGAGCCAGGAAAAAAAGAGAACGTACATTTCACCAAGCTAAACTACTTAATGAAATTAAACTACTCGAACAACAACTTAATGCTAGTCAGTCGCAGGCAACATTTCACACCTTGACTGAGAAGAGGGAAGAACTGAAATCTCTTTTACACTTAGACCAAAAGCAACAGGCATAGTAGCTCAAAGTTTCTACGAATGGGGTAACAAGCCAAGTAGATTGCTAGCCTGCTCCCTTCAGCAAAGGAAATCTGCTTCTTTAATAGCAAAAATTAAAAACCCTTCAGCTAATATGATACACGATACGCCAAATATAGCTAAGGAATTCAGAGAGTTTTATTAACACTTGTATCATGTCCAACACTCGATTGCTGATCGAGAGGTTAAGGGGAAACTCATTAGGGACTACTTAGCGCGTGCAAACTTACCCAGACTCTCACCTGATATCCTAAGCTCGCTTAAGGGGGAATTTACCACCTCGGAGCTACGCGTTGCCTTAAAGGCCATGGCCAATGGCAAAGCGCTGGGTCCAGACGGTTTCACGGTAGCCTATTATCGATCCTTTGCAGATATACTATTACCCCGATTGACCGACTATGCCAACGTGACCTCTAAGAATGGTAACCTACGACCCGAGACGATCCATGCACATATAACAGTTATCCCCAAAGCCGGTAAAGATCCCAGTAACTGTGGCAGTTACCGCCCCATCTCGCTACTGAATATCGACGCTAAAATATATGTTAAAACCATTGCAAATAGGATCCTTCCCCTGATCCCGAAATGGATTTCAAAAGACCAAACGGGTTTTATTATGGGTAGGGAGGCAAGGGACAATTCCCTTCGCACCCTCTCATTGATGGCTCATGTTCGTAGATCCTCCCAGCCCACCCTTTTACTCTCGACTGATGCTGAGAAAGCGTTCGATAGGGTGGACTGGGAGTTTCTCATGGCAACATTGGCCCACCTGGGCATTGGCACTTCTCTTCTATCCCAAATTTCCGCCCTATACAATCACCCCACAGCACAATTACGCATAAATGGCATGTTAAGCGACCCCTTCATCTTACACAACGGGACACGCCAAGGTTACCCCCTTTCGCCAATTTTATTTGCCCTATCATTAGAACCCTTTCTTTCCATAGTAAGACATAATCCATGTATTCACGGGGTAGTCATAGGTAATACAGAACATAAGTACACTGCGTATGCAGATGATATTTTATTCTATATACAACAACCCCGGATAACCCTCCCTAACCTCATGTCAGAATTCTCAATATACAGCGCCAGCTCTAATTTCAAAATTAACATGACAAAATCTGAAATCCTGAACCTATCTATTCCCACCTCCACCGTGACATATTTAAAACAAACCTTTCCTTTTAGCTGGCAGGTGAGAAAAATGAAATATTTAGGTATTTTTCTTACACCAAATCCGACCGCACTATTTCGCATGAACTTCATGCCCCTCCTAAACACAGTTAAATCTGACCTGCAGAAATGGTCCCATCTTGCTCATTCATGATTGGGAAGAATTGGAGTCGTAAAGATGAATATACTGCCTAGGGTGTTGTTTCTGTTCCAAATAATACCGTATGGCATACCGGTAGGCTTTTTTTACAATATTGAGCTCTATAATCAGTAAATATGTATGGAAGAGAAGAAAACTTTCCAAGTCCCTTCTCATTAGACCCAAGAGAGAAGGAGGCCTAGCCCTACCAGACTTTAAGAAGTACTTCCGATCAATCGTGCTAAATAGAATCTCTGACTGGAAATATCACAGGGATACCAAACTCTGGGTAACCTTGGAAATGGAGCTCAGCGGCACAGATTTATCTACACAAATATGGATACCCAGGAAATACAGAAATTTGTCCTCTGACACATCACCATTAACACGTTCCTCACTCATGATCTGGGACTCATTGTGTAAGACACATAAATGGCCGTATAATTCTCCTCTACTACCTCTCACTGGACATAACTATTTCCCCCCAGGGAATATTGATCCTGGGATCCATACCTGGAACCTTGGTACCAAGATGTTGCTACACCAGGTGTCCAGCCCCTCAGGTATAATACCTCTGTCCACACTACTACCCAACTCCGCCATTTCAACAATGGACCAGTGGAGATACCGACAACCATGGGCGTCCGCAGAACTTTTTTCAGGGGGGGGCATAATTTTATGGACACACATGCTCGGCCCCTTTTCGACAATGTCATGAAGGGAGGGGCTTAGTCACTGCCACTGTGCCAAACGCTGCCACTGTGCCATCAAACGCAGCCCCTGTGCCATCAAACGCTGCCAGTGTG
Source organism: Lithobates septentrionalis (assembly GCA_037952835.1). NCBI lineage: Eukaryota > Metazoa > Chordata > Amphibia > Anura > Ranidae > Lithobates > Lithobates septentrionalis. The sequence goes on from JBBDGP010003507.1 coordinate 183,629, forward strand.
CCATCAAACGCAGCCAGTGTGCCATCAAACGCTGCCAGTGTGCCCATCATATGCTGCCAGTGTGCCCATCATGATTGGCGGAGAGGCGGTTTAGTGTTAGGAAAGTGAATAGTCATTCGCTTTTCTAACACAGCTGAGTGACCTGCGAGCGCCAGGCATGGCGCTTGTAGGTCACCATTTTTGACACCTATTAGAGCCTATGGCTCTAATCAGGTGCTTAAAAAAACACCCCCCGCCGATGTAATTCAGGCGTCCTGCACCCGAAAAGGGGCCGGGCGCCTGAGTAGGGGGTGGCAGCGGCGGCCATAGATAGATTCATGCAATGCATGAATCTATCTATAAGTGATAGAGGGGTGGCAGGAGAGAGGGGGCGGCGCTCCCGTGCGCCCTTAACGCATGGGCCGCCATTGTGTTCTGGCCATATTTTGATCTTGATGAAAACAGCTATACAGACTGTATAATACAGTCTGTATAGCTGTTTCCATCAAGATCAAAATATGGCCACAACAGTTCCAGCAATACAAAAAAATTGTACACAGTGGTATCGTTGTACAGGCACTGCTGTTACCTGTGGTTCTTCAGGGATAGTCCAGGCACTGGCAGTCAGGCAGTGTATTCCCTGTCGTCCCGGCCACTGCACGCCACGCAGCTGTGACCTGTGGGAGGAGCCGCGCCGGCCAGATCGGCATAGGCACAACATAATTTACACAGGCAGAGACAGCAGCCAATCGAGGAACAGCCGGGTCAGTGTCACATTAAGCAGAGCGGCGAGCGCAGAGGCTCGAGCGGCAGAGCCAATATGATACTCGGGCTGGAGGTGAGGAGGGAGGGACGGTCACGGAAGCATCCATGTGTAGTCGGAAAAGACAGTCGCAGCCCCAGCTGCAGCCAGGCTTTGAAAAAAAACACCACGGCTGCCGCGGAGGCGGCCGCGGCGGCCGTTGCAACACAGGGGGCAAGTCAAGTCTTACTCTGAAGGAATTCAACACACACTCTTACGATTCCAGGGGGGGGCAAATGACCCCCCTTGCCCTATGGTGCGGACGCCCATGCCGACAACTAGCGGCTTTTGTACACTCTCTCCCGAAACCCCTGAGATATTTTTCTGATTTGACTCCTCTGGAAGCCGCATTCTCCGAAGATCAACCTGTTGAGAAACCCATTTCCCACTTTTACCACACTCTGCTAACACTGGCTTCCACAAGAACCCCCACTTTTATTCACAACTGGGAACAAGATTTGCAAAAAGAACTGTCACCACTCCAAAGGTCTAACATTCTCATATTGGCTCACACCTCCTCTGGGGCATCTAGAATGGAGGAACTAAACTACAAACTATTGACGAGATGACACTACACACCTGTAGTACTGCACAAGGTCTTCCCACAAACGTCTCCTCTGTGTTGGAGAGGTTGCGGGGAAAGAGAAACACATGCTCATATTTAGTGGTACTGTCCATTGATACGCCCGTTCTGGTTAACTATCCTACACTGGATCAGGGAAATCCAGGGTTGGGAGGTCCCCAATGGCCCGTGGTTCGTTTTATTTTACTATACAGGTAAACCATTGGGACCCTATAAAAAATCAATAACACCACACCTTCCTAATGCCGCAAAGGCACTCATTCCTCAGTATTGGAAAAAAACTACCATTCCGACATTATGTCAATGGTTGCTGAAAGTGAAAGTGGACAACGCTTACTATATGGAAGATATGACCCTCTCCCTTAGAAACAAATCTGACCTAGCAAAAAAGATATGGTCCTGCTGGTTTGCATTCAAATACTCTACTGCTTACGTGGAAATTATGTCTCAACCTATGTAACATGTTGACAGATAAGAATACTGCATAGATGAGCTTGGATCGAGGAAGATGCACCCCCTCTCTCCCCATCTCTCTTACTCCTATCCTCACTTTTCTTTTGCTCTTCACTCTTTTTTTTTTTTCTTCTTCTTTGCTTTACTTATGTTATACTGTTTAAGGATGTATATGGTATTAAAGGCCAGCTACAGAGGTAGTGCCAACGTTAACACTTGTGAAATGTCGAACAAATAGTCATTTCCTATTATACCATTTCAAGTAATGCACCCTGACCCTCGATAGGGGTTATGTAGTGTTTTTCTTTGGCACTTCTGGTTATTACAAACATACACGACTTATTTGTTCAAACTTACTCTGTGATGTATACTGGTTATTATTTGTTATAATGTACGATGTATGCCTCTTTTCTCAATAAAAACAAAAAAAGTCAAATTCACTGTTTTATACAGTGCTTTCAAAAACTTTTCGTACCCCTTGAAATTTTCCCCATTTTGTCATGTTACAAATATAAACTTAAATGTATTTTATTGGGATTTTATGTTGGAGACCAACACAAAGTGGCACATAATTCTGAAGTGGAAGGTGATAAATGGATTTCAATTTTTATCTGAATAAGTGTGGCGTGCATTAAAATCTAGTGGAACCAATTGCCTCCAGAAGTCACCTGACTAGTAAATAGAGTCCACCTGTGTGTAATATAATTTCAGTATAAATACAGCTTTTCTGTAAAGCCCTCAGAGGTTTGTTAGAGAACCTTAGTGAACAAACAGCATCATGAGGGTCAAGGAACACACCAGACAGTTCAGGGATAAAGCCGTTGAGAAGTTTAAAGCAGAGTTAGATTTAAAAAAAAAATATCCCAAGCTTTAACATCTCACAGAGCACTGTTCAATCCGTCATCCGAAAATGGAAAGAATATCTCATTACTGCAAACCTATCAAGACATGGCCATCCATCTAAACTGACAGGCCGGGTTTGCAATTATCTATTCCATGGCCCTTGGTAGCAAAGGCTATCTCTTTTAGTTTTGCCATAGTTAGAGTTTTTGGTATATTTATGTAGCATCTCCAATGATGTGATGACTTGTCATGACTAATTGCCTTCTTAGATGGTCACGTAGACCACTGTTTCTCAACCTTTTTTCAGTCAAGACACCCTTTAAAATTATGGACAGTCTCAAAGCACCCCATTTTAAAATATAAAAAACTATGCTAATAGTTTTACATAATGCGGCAGCATTGACACACGTAGGACACCCAACATTAGAGGTGATTTATTCTTACAAAGCAAATACACTTTTGCACACTAGTACGGAGTAGTATTCAATTGTTTCTCCTCTCCATCAGTTTCTCTCCATCACTCAGCTAATGTGACCCCAGTGTTGACGGAGAGGATGCCGTTCAGGTGATCAACACCCTTTTTATCAACACAGATGACATCACTGGTTGTTAGGATGCCGGTGACTGGAAGGTTGTAATGGTGCACAATAAAAACCGGTGTCTTTGTGTAACTAAAAGGCAGGCTTGATCCATCTGCTGGCTTGCATACATGTGTAGCACTAACTCTCGGTGCAGCTGCTAATTTAAACGGGTCTGTTACCTTCACTCTGCTTCCCTCTGTTTCACCGGCACCGGGTCTAGGGTTCCGTTGAGTTTACCTCTGGACGACACAAGCACCAACACTTGAGTACGTTTTCAATGCTTTATTAAACAATTTACTTAGGAAGTAGCAGGAAAGAGGTGTAAAGGAAACTGCAGAAGAAACTCAAATATCTTCTTGTAGGGTTCTTTTGACAAATGTCCTGGTAGAATTCAGATATTACGATAGGATGCGCTCCCCTCGTGGGACACACTCCTTGCTCGCCTGGATAGGCCTCTCTCACCGGTCTAGCAGACAGTACGCAGCACGAATCAAAGTCTCTGCCACAGACTTGTTTGGGAACAAACCCGTACGATCCTCTGCCACAGGATGTATCAGGTTTTCTGCAATGAACGTCAGTCACAGTGCCTGAACCTTTAAGCCAACCCGGCAACACTATGCTGTATAGTTACTTTCGGATACTTCCTCCAACCGAGTCACCAGGCCCCTCTCCAGACCAGCATGCTGCGTGATCCCTCCAAGACGGGTCCTCCCCTGGGATCTCCTCGGTTGTCCAGCTTCTTCACACGGGATAGACAGCTCAGGACCATTCCTCGGCCACGGTGGTAGACCCCAGACAAGCTTCTGGGTCCACCCCTGCGCCGCAGTATCGTGGGCCTCCGGAACGGGCCAGCAGGTGGCTGTAAAACGAACCCCAAAATATGGCGTCTGTCCCATAAATACCCTCGCCCAGAATGCAACTCGGAGGACCACCTCCACCGAGTTGTCCCTGGGACAGAGGAGCATCCATACGCTTTGACACGTTGCCTTTCCAACACTAACCAGTGATAACAGCGACACCCACTGGTCAGCACGGAAACACACACAACGTCAGCCAAGCTGAAACAGAGGCAAACTTAACCTTCCTAATGAACAAGTTACTAAATTTACCTAACATGCGGTAGATTGCAAATCTACCAGCGCTACACATGTTTGGGCAATTTTTAGGCATTTTGCCAAGGCACACCTGAAGCCTCAAGGCACCCCATGGTGCCTGGGTACCCTGGTTGAAAAAGGCTGACGTAGACATTCTATATGGTTCTCTTCTCCAATCTTATTTTGGTGGGATACAGTCTGAGATTACTTAGTCTTCCTTTATATGGCTTTGCAATTTGAAGAATGTTTACTTTTTTGCTGTTTGTGAAAGCTTGTACCAGGGCTCTGGTTGTCGAAATGACTAATATGTGTTTTCTCTCTGTCTCATTTAAAATTTTCAATAGAAATCATTGAAAGTAAAATCATTGAAAGTAAACTGACAGGCAGGGCAAGGAGAGCATTAATCAGAGAAGCAGCCAAGAAGCCCATGGTAACTCTGGAGAAACTGCAGAGATCCACAGCTCAGGTGGGAGAATCTGTCCACAGGACAACTATTAGTCGTGCTCTCCACAAATCTGGCCTTTAGACTCGCAAGAAGAAAGACATTGTTGAAAGAAAGTCATAAGAAGTCCCATTTGCAGTTTGCGAGAAGCCATGTGGGGGACACAGCAAACATGTGGAAGAAGGTGCTCTGGTCAGATGAGACCAAAATTGAACTTTTTAGCCTTAAAAAAGCAAAACGCTATATGTGGCGGAAAACTAACACTGCAGATCACCCTGAATACATCATCCCCACCGTGAAACAAGCTGGTCAGAATTGATGGGAAGATGGATGGAGCCAAATACAGGGCAATCTTAGAAGAAAACCTGTTATGCCCCGTACACACGGTCATACATTGATCGGACATTCCGACAACAAAATCCTAGGATTTTTTCAGACGGATTTTGGCTCAAACTTGTCACACGGTCACACAAAGTTGTCAGAAAATCCGATCATTCTGAACGCGGTGACGTAAAACACGTACGCCGGGACTATAAACAGGGCAGTAGCCAATAGCTTTCATCTCTTTATTTATTCTGAGCATGCGTGGCACTTTGTGCATCGGATTTGTGTACACATGATCAGGAAATTCCGACAACGGATTTTGTTGTCGGAAAATTTTATAGCCTGCTCTCAAACTTTATGTGTCGGAAAATCCGATGGAAAATGTGTGATGGAGCCTACACACGGTCGGAATTTCTGACAAGAAGGTCCTATCACACATTTTCCATCGGAAAATCCGACCGTGTGTACGGGGCATTAGAGTCTGCAAAAGATTTGAGGCTGGGACATAGGTTAGAATGGCCCAGTCAAAGTCCAGACCTAAATACAATTGAGAATCTGTAGCAAGACTTGAAAATTGCTGTTCACAGACGCTCTCCATCCAATCTGACAGAGCTTGAGCTTTTTTCACAGAAGAATGGGCAAAAATTTCACTCTCTAGATATAGAAACATACCCAAAAAGACTTGCAGCTGTAATTGCATCGAAAGGTGGTTCTACAAATTATTGACTAAGAGGGGCTGAATACAAATGCACGCCACACTTTTCATATATTTATTTGTAAAAAATTTGGAAAACCATTTGTCATTTTCCGTCCACTTCACAATTACGTGCCACTTCTTGTTGGTCTATCACATAAAATCCCAATAAAATACATTCAGCTACCTACCCTAACAGACCATTTTAAATTTCAGGGGGTAAGAGGCATGCATATAACATATTGCTCCTTAGACTTACACTTACCTCCCCCCAGGTTGAAAGGCGTGTGATCCCTGAGAACATTCAGTCTGAATGATATAGGTCACTTGAATTTCTCAATTACATTTTCTCCTCCCTCTCATTGTCTATCAATTTTGAAATTCTCCACCTCGCCCTGCGGCTAGGAGTTAAGAAATAAGAATGAATTAGCTTAAATAGATGTGTCCTCACTCCTCAAGCTGCCTGTGTACGTGAATTCGGCCAACCATTCTGTTGTAAGAAGGCAGCAGGGGTGAAACTGTGCAAGCTCCATTAGAGAGACAGTTGTTTCATACACTAACATTGATCCCTATAGCTGGGCTTATTCACCCCGGTCAGGGCAGTTGGGGTGGGTTTAACACACGTTGCGTTAATGCAGCCCTTTCATTTGAATGGGCTGCCTAATGCACCACAACAGACCAAAGATCGCTCCTGCAGCATTTTTGGTAACTCAAAGTTGCATGTTACTGTGCATTGTAGTGCAGTGCAGCACAGGTGTGTCAGGGAGGTGAATTGGGGTGCCATTATTAATGAATGGCCCCACAGCACCCCAACACATGTAATATGCTAAAGTGTGCATTACCACAGTGTGAACGGGCCATATTTATGAATTGTAAATACACCATGTGCTTAACAATATTTAATAGTGTACAAAGTGATAGGTATATAGAATATAGGTCACTTCTCAAACTGTTTTCTCTTTCGGAAATTGTTTAGTACCTGTTTTTGGAACATTGACAATCAGTGGCATAAGAAGAAGGAGTTTTATTTCTGAGCCATGGGGTTCCTCTGTATGTCATCTTGAGTTCCATTTTTCCGGTATTTAAATGTGATGGTTGACGTTGCAAACTGATCTCCAATCCCAGTTGACGCCTCCTTAGGGGAAACGCATTGGAGGGAGCCAGTTGTAATGTCAGGGAGCACGGACCGCATTGCAGGCGGCCATGCTATCCATTTTGCTGTAACATTTTTAAGTGAATTTAAAATAAATTGAAATTTTATCAAAAGATAATGCACTATTAGGCTTCCTCCAATTTTTTACCATTCATCATGAGCTGTGTACCGGAGATCCACTTGAGCCCTTGCAGGAAGGTATAGAGGAATCCATTTCATCAGCCGCAGATGAGCATCCATGCTTACCAATCAGGGTCTGCTGGGAGCTGTTGTCCATTGTGAACCTCCGAGATTTGGAAGACAGAGGAATCCATTCCAAAGCTGTGGATCAGCGCACATGCTTGCGACCTATGTGGGTCTGGTAAGCAGCCAATTTTTATCACTTTTGAGCACGGTGGTGCCTTCATACTAAAGTGTCCATACAACTTGGGATCGACATCTGTTTGATTTGGGACTCATAAAACAATTGGATTTGTTCCTAATTCAGATTTTGCTTTCATATTGACTCTTTTGAACCTGAGAGAGACTGTTCATATAGGTTTACTCTCTTGCGAATTCTCAGACCATATACAGCACATGTTTTTGATTAATTGCATTGTTTATACCTATTTATTGTGCATACACAGTCTTTAGATCATTTGTAGATTCTCATGTGTCACATTTCAATCTAGACCACTGACTTGTTTTTATTTTTTTAAGTGTGTTCACATTAGGCAACATAATTTGTGCATTATATATATATATATATATTTTTATATATCACTGTGGGTTTTCCCACTTCTTACACAGAGTTAGCACATCTTCACATTATCCATCACTTTTTAATTCTGGTATACAGGTTTTTCAGGTGTAGCAGACTTAATGATTTGATTTGTCACTGCTTCCCTTCACCTACACACACAGGTATAGAGCATGCCAACATCCTTTAAAGTGGTTGTATACCCGCTGACCCTTTTTTTTTTTTTTTACCCCTGTAAGGCAAAAGGCATAATGAGCTAGTATGCACCGCATACTAGCTCATTATGAAATACTTACCTTAGAACGAGGCGTCGGTATCTTACCTGGTCCACGCCGAGGTAGCTGACATGTTGCCTCGGCGTGTCTTCTGGGTATCACAGCTCCAGCGCTGTGAGTGGCTGGAGCCGCGATATCATTACTCCCGCGCATGTGCGTGGGAGATTTCTTTCCCGGCAAGGTCCGGCATCTTCAGGGCCTTCAGCCGAGAATCCCCTGTGCGCATGCACCGCTGCAGTCAGCGGCTCATAGCGAGGGGAATATCTCCTAAACCGTACAGGTTTAGGAGATATTTTTTTTACCTACAGGTAAGCCTTATTATAGGCTTACCTGTAGGTAAAAGTTAAAAAATAGACTATACAACTGCTTTAAGCCAGATATGCTACAAAGGATTTAAAAATATTTGGGACTTTTCAGGCATTCTTAACCACATCAAAAATATTTATGTAAAACAAGTGTAGCGACCTTTAGTTAGGTAGGTGCTAGATTGAGGATTTTTCTAGCAGAGTAGGTAAATTTAGGCAGGCCTAGCTGATTGCTAGGCCTGTTTGTTTTCATTCTGGCTGAGAGTAGTTTAGGGTAGCAGCTGGTGACTCATAGGCAGCATCACTAACACCTCCCTCTTTCTTCTAGAGCTTGCTAGAAAGTTCTGGAAGGGGAGGAGGAGAGGAGAGGTAGAGCTGCCTGGGGAGTTTTATGGAGCTCTGACCAATCCACAACCTGGATTGGCAGGGGGCAGGCCTCCTTAAATACCTGGGTCAGCCCAGCTGGGGAGGAGTTGTTGGGTGGAAGAGCTGGAGTGAGAGAGTGTGGAGGCTGTCGGGCACACGGGGAACTCCCCAGTCTGGGGGGGGGGTGACCCTGGGCCCGCCCATCCCCGACATCAATGCTTAGATTTGACAGCTCCAAACTTCTGTCCAGACACTGGTTGCCAGGACCGCTGGCGTCCTGGCAACTGATGATGCGCTTTGCGGGTGCGCACTGTCGAGGAAGCTACCTCTGATCAGAGCGGCTCTCTCTCCCAGCTCCGCCCCCCTCCTGGCTACAAGCTGAAAATGTAAGAGCGGGGCTGGGACAAAGGCTAGACAGGTTCCGTGGAGGCAGAGTTTACATGTGAGAAGAAGGGAGGGAGGTCACATGGTAGCCAGTCTAGAGCACATCGGGCTATGCTTCCTATAATACCTCCAGTCCCTTCGGCAGCACAAGTGATTGCAGAGCCCTTTAGAGCTGCCCTGTGATTTCACCCACTGAGCTCTCCTTCTGGCTCCTGCTGGCTGCATTCACTAAGACCCCTTTCACACTGGGGCGGGGGCGGCGTCGGCGGTAAAACGCCGCTATTTTTAGCGGCGCTTTACCGCAAATTTCGCGGCGCTGTTCGGCCGCTAGCGGAGCGCTTTTACCCCCTCCGCTAGCGGCCGAGAAAGGGTTAAAACCACCGCAAAGCGCTGCTGCAGCAGCGCTATGCCGGCGGTATAGCCGCGCTGCCCCATTGATTTCAATGGGCAGGAGCGGTGAAGGAGCAGTGCATACACCGCTCCTTCACCACTCCAAAGATGCTGCTAGCAGGACTTTTTTTTACCATCCTGCCAGCGCACCGCTCCAGTGTGAAAGCCCTCGGGGCTTTCACATTGGAGACACAGCAGCGGCTCTTTCAGGGAGCTTTGCAGGCGCTATTTTTAGCGCTGTAGCGCATGCAAAGCGCCCCAGTGTGAAAGGGGTCTACAGAAAGAAATCCGCCCCCTCCCTCATGTGTATTAGAGAATGCCAGGGGCGAGGGGTCTACACAGAAGTTCAGCAGGTCAGTTTACTGTTCTGTATGTGTGTTTATGAGTGTGTATAGATTTGTATGTGTCTGCATGTGAGTGTGCGTGTGTGTGTGAGTGTGTATATGATGTGCTGTGTCCCACAATGAAGCCTGTTAATTTACTTCCTGCTTCTGCCATAAGTCTAATCTACCATATGTTTGCATTCCTAGGCTGCATATACTTTGCTCTGCAGAGAGGTTATGTTAACTCTTCACTTGCTGCCACTTAACTGCTCTGCGGCCACTACCTTCTATTCAATTCCTAGCCTGCTCATACTTAAGCATAGTGAGGAGTGACTGTATGTAGACAATATTTGAGCATACGTTTTTTTATATTACCAGCCCATTCACCAATGGTCACATGTACTTTATGAACAATTAATTTAGATAGGTACAGCCACTATCTATTGAAGTATATGTAGGCGTGCCATTATTCATTTCTCTTCTTGCAGCTGGTGCTCTGGGTGCTTTTCTTTGATTTATGTTACCCTCCCTTTGTACCCGGTATGTCTCTGTAGGGGTGCTGCAGAAAATGCATAATTTAAGCCTTCATTGGCTGTTACAGAAAATGTAGCGCATGAAGTGTAATATGTACTCTTCACAAACACCTCAAATCTGAAAACAGGTGTAGTGAAATGCCAAAAAATGGTGTGGGGATGGGGTGAAGTCCATATGAGTAAACCCAAAATAAAGTAAAGTCTACAAACAAATGTGCACATAAGATATCACTGGCAATGAGGGTGTTCTCAATGTGGACTGAAGACTGGGTTGGTCAACACACGAATGCGGCTTCCACCTGCAACAGCATCAAATCAAAGAATGGTAAGCGTGAACTCTTACCGGATCCTGTGCCCTTACCTTCTCTTAAGTTGCCCTAGATTTTTCATAGTGATCACTTTGTTTTTATGTATCTGGTTTTATTACAATAAAAGATACCATCGTTTTTATCTGCACTATGGGGAAGCTCTTCTTTTCTTTTTACATATCATTGGGAGAGAAATAAATACCCCATCTCCGCTACCTACTGCACACTCCAGTCGCCAGAATTTCGTTCTCCCGCTCTACAAGACTCTGGTCTGGCCGCACCTAGAGTATGCGGTCCAGTTCTGGGCACCAGTCCTCAGGAAGGATGTACTGGAAATGGAGCGAGTACAAAGAAGGGCAACAAAGCTAATAAAGGGTCTGGAGGATATTAGTTATGAGTAGGGATGAGCTTCGTGTTCGAGTCGAACCCATGTTCGACTCGAACATCGGCTGTTCGACCGTCCGTCGAATTGCGAACGATATGGGCCGTTCGCGCCAAATTCGTGTGGCGCGTCACGGCCCATAATTCACTGCGGCATCGCAGTGCATTGCTGGCTGATGATTGGCCAAGCATGCACTATGACCCGCATGCTTGGCCAATCACAGCGCCGTCAGTAGAGAGAGCTGTAATTGGCCAAAGCCAGGGTGGCTTTGGCCAATTATGGCTCAGGGGATTTAGTACACACCCCACACTATATAAGGCCGCCTGCACGGCGGCCCTGTGTAGTGTGTGTTCCGGTGTGCTGAGAGATAGAGAGAGAGAGAGACAGTGTCATTTGATTTGAGTTAGATAGATTAGGCAGAACAGTCAGTCAGTTAGCTGCACTTACAGTGTATTGTGTATATATATGCATCCCAGGTGTTGCATATATATATATACACTGTATTCAGTTTAGCTAGATCCGTTCCTGTTATCTTCTATCTAGACTATTTAGTGCAGTGTGTCCTGCTCACAGTGTTCAGCTAGATCCGTTCCTGCTATTTACATTCAGTGCAGTGCGTCCTGCTCACAGTGTTCAGCTAGATCCGTTCCTGCTATTTACATTCAGTGCAGTGCGTCCTGCTCACAGTGTTCAGCTAGATCCGTTCCTGCTATTTACATTCAGTGCAGTGCGTCCTGCTCACAGTGTTCAGCTAGATCCGTTCCTGCTATTTACATTCAGTGCAGTGCGTCCTGCTCACAGTGTTCAGCTAGATCCGTTCCTGCTATTTACATTCAGTGCAGTGCGTCCTGCTCACAGTGTTCAGCTAGATCCGTTCCTGCTATTTACATTCAGTGCAGTGCGTCCTGCTCACAGTGTTCAGCTAGATCCGTTCCTGCTATTGACATTCAGTGCAGTGCGTCCTGCTCACAGTGTTCAGCTAGATCCGTTCCTGCTATTTACATTCAGTGCAGTGCGTCCTGCTCACAGTGTTCAGCTAGATCCGTTCCTGCTATTTACATTCAGTGCAGTGCGTCCTGCTCACAGTGTCCAGCTAGATCCGTTCCTGCTATTTACATTCAGTGCAGTGCGTCCTGCTCACAGTGTTCAGCTAGATCCGTTCCTGCTATTTACATTCAGTGCAGTGCGTCCTGCTCACAGTGTTCAGCTAGATCCGTTCCTGCTATTTACATTCAGTGCAGTGCGTCCTGCTCACAGTGTTCAGCTAGATCCGTTCCTGCTATTTACATTCAGTGCAGTGCGTCCTGCTCACAGTGTTCAGCTAGATCCGTTCCTGCTATTTACATTCAGTGCAGTGCGTCCTGCTCACAGTGTTCAGCTAGATCCGTTCCTGCTATTTACATTCAGTGCAGTGCGTCCTGCTCACAGTGTTCAGCTAGATCCGTTCCTGCTATTTACATTCAGTGCAGTGCGTCCTGCTCACAGTGTTCAGCTAGATCCGTTCCTGCTATTTACATTCAGTGCAGTGCGTCCTGCTCACAGTGTTCAGCTAGATCCGTTCCTGCTATTTACATTCAGTGCAGTGCGTCCTGCTCACAGTGTTCAGCTAGATCCGTTCCTGCTATTTACATTCAGTGCAGTGCGTCCTGCTCACAGTGTTCAGCTAGATCCGTTCCTGCTATTTACATTCAGTGCAGTGCGTCCTGCTCACAGTGTTCAGCTAGATCCGTTCCTGTTATCTTCCTACTGACAGGCAGGCTTGTCTGGTTACAGTATATAAAGCTACCTGAAGAAAATTACAGGTGTTCTTTTTGATCCTATTAGTACCACGGTCAGGCAGCTAGACTATTTACATTTAGTACAGTGTGTCCTGCTCACAGTGTTCAGCTAGATCCGTTCCTGTTATCTTCCTACTGACAGGCAGGCTTGTCTGGTTACAGTATATAAAGCTACCTGAAGAAAATTACAGGTGTTCTATCCCAGCTTAGTGCAGCTACAGGCCATTAGTATGTCTGGAAGGCCAAGAAGGAGAGGCAGACAGTCACAAGCCAATAAGAGAGGGCAAGCAGGCTCTGTGTCTAGTGCTGGTCGTGGAGACGGTGCATCCTCATCAGCACGTGGCCATGGGACACGCTTGGCCTTTTTTTCGGCAGCTGGCCGTGTTGAGCCGCAACATGCGGAAGACTTGGTCGAGTGGATGACCAAGCCGTCCTCATCCTCCTCATCCTCTCTCACCCATGCCCAGGGTGCTTTGTCTGGCAAAGCAGCGGCCTCTTCCCTCAGCTCAATGTCATCAGTGACTCCTTCCCTAGCTCCACCATGTCCTCATGAGGATTCCCTCGAACTGTTTGACCACAGTGTTGGGTACATGCTCCAGGAGGATGCCCAGCGTTTGGAAGGCTCTGATGATGATACTGAGCTCGATGAAGGCAGTAACATGAGCACGGACAGAGGGGGTGCCCAAGAAGGACAGCAATCTGGCAGTCATGCTCCCCCTGCTGCAGCATACTGCCAGGTTTGCTCCAGTGATGAGGAGGGAGGGGATGATGAGGTCACTGACTCAACGTGGGTGCCTGATAGGAGAGAGGAGGAGGAGGAGGAGGAGGAGGCGGCACATCACCAACGAGGCAGGATGCCCTCCAGGGGCCAGCCTAAGGGCAGCACATTGACTGCATCACACCCCAAAGCTCCACATGTGCAGGGCGCTGCAGTCTCTGCGCGTTATTCAAAAAGTTCTTTGGTGTGGGCCTTTTTTGAGACGAGTGCATCAGATCGCACCGCTGCTATTTGCAACATATGTCTCAAGCGTATCTCGCGTGGCCAAAACATCTCCCGCTTGGGTACCACATGCTTGACCAGACATATGTTGACCTGCCATGCAGTTCGTTGGCAAGCGTATCTGAAAGACCCACACCAAAGAACAAAGAGGATCTCTCCTTGCTCCTCATCAGCTGAGATTTCCAACCCCACTAGACCTTCAGTCCTCTCTGAGACCTGCAGTGAGAGGAATGAAGGTGTAGAATTAGGTGTGTCACAGCCAAGTACTTGTGGGCAATCTGCTTTTGGTACACCGACGTCAGATTGTACCAGGCAAATTTCCCTGCCCCAGCTGCTGCACCGCCGAAAGAAGTTTGCTCCCAGCCATCCACATGCCCAGCGGTTGAATGCTAGCTTGGCAAAATTGCTAGCACTTCAACTGCTGCCTTTTCAGTTGGTAGACTCTGCCCCCTTCCGTGAGTTTGTGGAATGTGCGGTTCCTCAGTGGCAGGTACCCAAACGCCACTTTTTCTCACGGAAGGCGATTCCGGCTCTCTACCGGCATGTGGAAGGCAATGTCCATGCCTCGCTGGACAGGGCGGTCAGCGGTAAGGTGCATATTACCGCTGACTCATGGTCCAGCAGGCATGGACAGGGACGTTACTTAAGTTTCACGGCGCATTGGGTGACTCTGCTGGCAGCTGGGAAGGATGCAGGACAAGGTGCAGTAGTGTTGGAGGTTGTTCCGCCACCACGCCTCCAAAATGCTGATTGTGACACACCTCTCTCCTCCACCCCCTCCTCTTCTTCTTCCTCCATGGCCTCTTCCTCGGAACCAGCGGTGCTCCGTAGGCGTTCAAGGGGCTACGCAAGTACGCAGGCCAAAAGATGCCATGCGGTGCTTGAGCTGGTGTGCTTGGGGGACAGGAGCCACACTGGGGCAGAGGTTCTGTCAGCTCTGCAGGGGCAGGTTCAGAGGTGGTTGACGCCACGCCAACTTAAGGCAGGAATGGTGGTTTGCGACAATGGCACCAACCTCCTCTCTGCCCTCCGACAGGGACAACTGACCCATGTGCCCTGTTTGGCTCACGTCCTTAACTTGGTGGTGCAGCGGTTCTTGGGCAGGTACCCGGGCTTACAGGATGTCCTGAGGCAGGCCAGGAAAGTCTGTGTGCATTTCCGCCGGTCATATAATGCCAGTGCTCGGCTGACGGACCTCCAAAAGGAGTTTAACCTGCCCAAGAACCGCCTAATCTGTGACATGCCCACCAGGTGGAACTCGACGTTGGCCATGCTGCAGCGGCTGCACACGCAGCAGAGGGCCATCAATGAGTACCTGTGCGACTATGGCACCAGGACAGGGTCAGGGGACCTTGGTTTTTTTTCCCCACGCCAGTGGGCCATGATCAGGGATGCATGCACTGTCCTGTCACCATTCGAGGAGGCCACGAGGATGGTGAGCACTGACAGTGCATGCATCAGTGACACTGTCCCCCTTGTCCACCTGTTGGAGCACACGCTGCGTGGAATAATGGACAGGGCACTTGAGGCAGAACAGAGGCAGGAAGAGGAGGACTTCCTTAGCTCTCAAGGCCCCCTTTATCCAGACAGTGTTCCTGCGTGCCCGCCGATCACACAGGAAGAGGACGAGGAGGAGGAGGAGGAGGAGGAGGAAGATTGTGTCAGTATGGAGGTGGAGCCTGGCACTCAGCATCAGCAGTCTTTAAGGGATCAGTCCCAAGGAACACATGGACTTGTACGTGGCTGGGAGGAGGTGGCTGCGGACGTTGTTGTCCTTAGTGACCCAGAGGACTCCGGACCGAATGCCTCAGCAAACCTACGCTGCATGGCCTCCCTGATCCTGCAAAGCCTGCGTAAGGATCCTCGTATTCGTGGTATCAAGGAGAAGGACCAATACTGGCTGGCAACCCTCCTTGATCCACGTTACAAGGGTAAGGTTGCGGACCTTATCTTGCCATCGCAGAGGGAGCAGAGGATGAAACATCTTCGGGAGGCCTTGCAGAAAGGTCTGTGCAACGCGTTCCCAGAGACTGGGAGGTTACAAACTCCTGTTTCTGGACAACGTGTTGCTGAGGCTTCGGTCAGTCAAAGAAGGAGCGGTGGAGAAGGTGGCCGTCTGACCGATGCGTTCAGACAATTTTTTGGTCCGCAGCCCCAAGGTATGATCGGTTCCAGCAACCATCGCCAGCGTCTGTTTTACATGGTGCAGGAATACCTAGGGGCAAGATCAGACTTGGACACCTTTCCCACCGAAAATCCTCTGGGTTACTGGGTCTTGAGGATGGATCACTGGCCAGAGCTTGCACAGTATGCAATTGAGCTACTGGCCTGTCCTGCATCCAGCGTTCTTTCGGAACGTACATTCAGTGCTGCTGGAGGCGTGGTAACCGATCACAGGGTGCGTCTGTCCACTGACTCGGTCGATCGGCTGACCTTCATAAAAATGAATCAGTCTTGGATCACCACCAGCTACCAAGCACCTGATGCTGATGTAACTGAATAATTTTTTTCAGATCCCTTCAAAGACTGCCTATGTTGATGCTGAGTGATTATCCCTGAGTAATTATCCTCTTCCTCCTCAATCATCACGCTGATAGCTTGTAAGAACATTTTTGGTTCTGGGCGCCACCACCAGTGCCTAAGGCCCAATTTTTCTGCCCCTGTCTAACAGGGGCGTGTAATTACAATTTTTGATGCAATACTTTGCAGCAGTGCTCGTTCCTGCGTTCCAACTAGAGTGTCTGTGAGGGGTTGCAGTGTTGTGGCACCAGCACCAGTGCCTAAGGCCCAATTTTTCTGCCCCTGTCTAACAGGGGCGTGTAATTACAATTTTTGATGCAATACTTTGCAGCAGTGCTCGTTCCTGCGTTCCAACTAGAGTGTCTGTGAGGGGTTGCAGTGTTGTGGCACCAGCACCAGTGCCTAAGGCCCAATTTTTCTGCCCCTGTCTAACAGGGGCGTGTAATTACAATTTTTGATGCAATACTTTGCAGCAGTGCTCGTTCCTGCGTTCCAACTAGAGTGTCTGTGAGGGGTTGCAGTGTTGTGGCACCAGCACCAGTGCCTAAGGCCCAATTTTTCTGCCCCTGTCTAACAGGGGCGTGTAATTACAATTTTTGATGCAATACTTTGCAGCAGTGCTCGTTCCTGCGTTCCAACTAGAGTGTCTGTGAGGGGTTGCAGTGTTGTGGCACCAGCACCAGTGCCTAAGGCCCAATTTTTCTGCCCCTGTCTAACAGGGGCGTGTAATTACAATTTTTGATGCAATACTTTGCAGCAGTGCTCGTTCCTGCGTTCCAACTAGAGTGTCTGTGAGGGGTTGCAGTGTTGTGGCACCAGCACCAGTGCCTAAGGCCCAATTTTTCTGCCCCTGTCTAACAGGGGCGTGTAATTACAATTTTTGATGCAATACTTTGCAGCAGTGCTCGTTCCTGCGTTCCAACTAGAGTGTCTGTGAGGGGTTGCAGTGTTGTGGCACCAGCACCAGTGCCTAAGGCCCAATTTTTCTGCCCCTGTCTAACAGGGGCGTGTAATTACAATTTTTGATGCAATACTTTGCAGCAGTGCTCGTTCCTGCGTTCCAACTAGAGTGTCTGTGAGGGGTTGCAGTGTTGTGGCACCAGCACCAGTGCCTAAGGCCTAATTTTTCAGCTCCTGTTCAACAGGGGCATGTAATTACAATTCTTGATCTAATATTTCACAGCAGGGCCCTGTGAGGGCTTACAGTGTTTTGGCCACAGCAACACCTAAGGCCCAAATTTCTGCTGAGTATATAGGGCAGGACCCTACTTTCAAACATCTAACTTACAAACGACTCCTACTTGCAAACGGAAGGAGACAACAGGAAGTGAGATGAAATCTACCCATAGGAAGGGAAATTCTCTCATGTAAGAGTTAATATGGGAAAACAATTTCTCCTTTCCACTGATGCTTTCCAATCCTTGTTCCACAAAAAAACCCAAATTTTCAAAAAACATTTTTCATTGGGACAAAAAAGTGAGGTGAAATCTTCTGAAGAGGAGGAAAGACACAAAACAAATGTCACAGGGGTGATAACCCTTCCCTATGTTTTCCAAAAAGCTTAGAAAAGATTTTTTGGCTGGAGCTAAACACATTAAAAATGTTCAAAATTACAAAGAGATTCTACTTAACAACAAACCTACAGTCCCTGTCTTGTTTGCACCGCCTGTATACTGCTGTTCAGAGTATATAGGGACCTTTCCTTATTTTAATTTGGGTGCGGGGTTCCCCTTAATATCCATACAAGACCCAAAGGGCCTGGTAATGGACTGGGGGGTACCCATGCCGTTTGTCTCACTGATTTTCATCCATATTGCCAGGACCCGACATGACATTAAACCCGCAAGCAGTTTTAAATGAGATTTTTTCCTTTAAAAATGACATTTGGTGCAGGGACTGTTCTAAACATGGGAAACACGCGTCACTTTACAGGCATACTATAGACACCCCCCAGGTACGATATTTAAAGGAATATTTCACTTTTTTTTTTTTACTTTAAGCATCATTAAAATCACTGCTCCCGAAAAAACGGCCGTTTTTAAAAGTTTTTTTTGCATTGATACATGTCCCCTGGGGTAGGACCCGGGTCCCCAAACCCTTTTTAGGACAATACCATGCAAATTAGCCTTTAAAATGAGCACTTTTGATTTCGAACGTTCGAGTCCCATAGACGTCAATGGGGTTCTAACGTTCGTGCGAACTTTCGGTCCGTTCGCGGGTTCTGGTGCGAACCGAACCGGGGGGTGTTCGGCTCATCCCTAGTTATGAGTAGGGATGAGCTTCGTGTTCGAGTCGAACCCATGTTCGACTCGAACATCGGCTGTTCGACCGTCCGTCGAATTGCGAACGATATGGGCCGTTCGCGCCAAATTCGTGTGGCGCGTCACGGCCCATAATTCACTGCGGCATCGCAGTGCATTGCTGGCTGATGATTGGCCAAGCATGCACTATGACCCGCATGCTTGGCCAATCACAGCGCCGTCAGTAGAGAGAGCTGTAATTGGCCAAAGCCAGGGTGGCTTTGGCCAATTATGGCTCAGGGGATTTAGTACACACCCCACACTATATAAGGCCGCCTGCACGGCGGCCCTGTGTAGTGTGTGTTCCGGTGTGCTGAGAGATAGAGAGAGAGAGAGACAGTGTCATTTGATTTGAGTTAGATAGATTAGGCAGAACAGTCAGTCAGTTAGCTGCACTTACAGTGTATTGTGTATATATATGCATCCCAGGTGTTGCATATATATATATACACTGTATTCAGTTTAGCTAGATCCGTTCCTGTTATCTTCTATCTAGACTATTTAGTGCAGTGTGTCCTGCTCACAGTGTTCAGCTAGATCCGTTCCTGCTATTTACATTCAGTGCAGTGCGTCCTGCTCACAGTGTTCAGCTAGATCCGTTCCTGCTATTTACATTCAGTGCAGTGCGTCCTGCTCACAGTGTTCAGCTAGATCCGTTCCTGCTATTTACATTCAGTGCAGTGCGTCCTGCTCACAGTGTTCAGCTAGATCCGTTCCTGCTATTTACATTCAGTGCAGTGCGTCCTGCTCACAGTGTTCAGCTAGATCCGTTCCTGCTATTTACATTCAGTGCAGTGCGTCCTGCTCACAGTGTTCAGCTAGATCCGTTCCTGCTATTTACATTCAGTGCAGTGCGTCCTGCTCACAGTGTTCAGCTAGATCCGTTCCTGCTATTGACATTCAGTGCAGTGCGTCCTGCTCACAGTGTTCAGCTAGATCCGTTCCTGCTATTTACATTCAGTGCAGTGCGTCCTGCTCACAGTGTTCAGCTAGATCCGTTCCTGCTATTTACATTCAGTGCAGTGCGTCCTGCTCACAGTGTCCAGCTAGATCCGTTCCTGCTATTTACATTCAGTGCAGTGCGTCCTGCTCACAGTGTTCAGCTAGATCCGTTCCTGCTATTTACATTCAGTGCAGTGCGTCCTGCTCACAGTGTTCAGCTAGATCCGTTCCTGCTATTTACATTCAGTGCAGTGCGTCCTGCTCACAGTGTTCAGCTAGATCCGTTCCTGCTATTTACATTCAGTGCAGTGCGTCCTGCTCACAGTGTTCAGCTAGATCCGTTCCTGCTATTTACATTCAGTGCAGTGCGTCCTGCTCACAGTGTTCAGCTAGATCCGTTCCTGCTATTTACATTCAGTGCAGTGCGTCCTGCTCACAGTGTTCAGCTAGATCCGTTCCTGCTATTTACATTCAGTGCAGTGCGTCCTGCTCACAGTGTTCAGCTAGATCCGTTCCTGCTATTTACATTCAGTGCAGTGCGTCCTGCTCACAGTGTTCAGCTAGATCCGTTCCTGCTATTTACATTCAGTGCAGTGCGTCCTGCTCACAGTGTTCAGCTAGATCCGTTCCTGCTATTTACATTCAGTGCAGTGCGTCCTGCTCACAGTGTTCAGCTAGATCCGTTCCTGCTATTTACATTCAGTGCAGTGCGTCCTGCTCACAGTGTTCAGCTAGATCCGTTCCTGTTATCTTCCTACTGACAGGCAGGCTTGTCTGGTTACAGTATATAAAGCTACCTGAAGAAAATTACAGGTGTTCTTTTTGATCCTATTAGTACCACGGTCAGGCAGCTAGACTATTTACATTTAGTACAGTGTGTCCTGCTCACAGTGTTCAGCTAGATCCGTTCCTGTTATCTTCCTACTGACAGGCAGGCTTGTCTGGTTACAGTATATAAAGCTACCTGAAGAAAATTACAGGTGTTCTATCCCAGCTTAGTGCAGCTACAGGCCATTAGTATGTCTGGAAGGCCAAGAAGGAGAGGCAGACAGTCACAAGCCAATAAGAGAGGGCAAGCAGGCTCTGTGTCTAGTGCTGGTCGTG
This sequence comes from Lithobates septentrionalis, assembly GCA_037952835.1. Classification (NCBI taxonomy): domain Eukaryota; kingdom Metazoa; phylum Chordata; class Amphibia; order Anura; family Ranidae; genus Lithobates; species Lithobates septentrionalis. Next base: position 204,226 of record JBBDGP010003507.1, read on the forward strand.
GAGACGGTGCATCCTCATCAGCACGTGGCCATGGGACACGCTTGGCCTTTTTTTCGGCAGCTGGCCGTGTTGAGCCGCAACATGCGGAAGACTTGGTCGAGTGGATGACCAAGCCGTCCTCATCCTCCTCATCCTCTCTCACCCATGCCCAGGGTGCTTTGTCTGGCAAAGCAGCGGCCTCTTCCCTCAGCTCAATGTCATCAGTGACTCCTTCCCTAGCTCCACCATGTCCTCATGAGGATTCCCTCGAACTGTTTGACCACAGTGTTGGGTACATGCTCCAGGAGGATGCCCAGCGTTTGGAAGGCTCTGATGATGATACTGAGCTCGATGAAGGCAGTAACATGAGCACGGACAGAGGGGGTGCCCAAGAAGGACAGCAATCTGGCAGTCATGCTCCCCCTGCTGCAGCATACTGCCAGGTTTGCTCCAGTGATGAGGAGGGAGGGGATGATGAGGTCACTGACTCAACGTGGGTGCCTGATAGGAGAGAGGAGGAGGAGGAGGAGGAGGAGGCGGCACATCACCAACGAGGCAGGATGCCCTCCAGGGGCCAGCCTAAGGGCAGCACATTGACTGCATCACACCCCAAAGCTCCACATGTGCAGGGCGCTGCAGTCTCTGCGCGTTATTCAAAAAGTTCTTTGGTGTGGGCCTTTTTTGAGACGAGTGCATCAGATCGCACCGCTGCTATTTGCAACATATGTCTCAAGCGTATCTCGCGTGGCCAAAACATCTCCCGCTTGGGTACCACATGCTTGACCAGACATATGTTGACCTGCCATGCAGTTCGTTGGCAAGCGTATCTGAAAGACCCACACCAAAGAACAAAGAGGATCTCTCCTTGCTCCTCATCAGCTGAGATTTCCAACCCCACTAGACCTTCAGTCCTCTCTGAGACCTGCAGTGAGAGGAATGAAGGTGTAGAATTAGGTGTGTCACAGCCAAGTACTTGTGGGCAATCTGCTTTTGGTACACCGACGTCAGATTGTACCAGGCAAATTTCCCTGCCCCAGCTGCTGCACCGCCGAAAGAAGTTTGCTCCCAGCCATCCACATGCCCAGCGGTTGAATGCTAGCTTGGCAAAATTGCTAGCACTTCAACTGCTGCCTTTTCAGTTGGTAGACTCTGCCCCCTTCCGTGAGTTTGTGGAATGTGCGGTTCCTCAGTGGCAGGTACCCAAACGCCACTTTTTCTCACGGAAGGCGATTCCGGCTCTCTACCGGCATGTGGAAGGCAATGTCCATGCCTCGCTGGACAGGGCGGTCAGCGGTAAGGTGCATATTACCGCTGACTCATGGTCCAGCAGGCATGGACAGGGACGTTACTTAAGTTTCACGGCGCATTGGGTGACTCTGCTGGCAGCTGGGAAGGATGCAGGACAAGGTGCAGTAGTGTTGGAGGTTGTTCCGCCACCACGCCTCCAAAATGCTGATTGTGACACACCTCTCTCCTCCACCCCCTCCTCTTCTTCTTCCTCCATGGCCTCTTCCTCGGAACCAGCGGTGCTCCGTAGGCGTTCAAGGGGCTACGCAAGTACGCAGGCCAAAAGATGCCATGCGGTGCTTGAGCTGGTGTGCTTGGGGGACAGGAGCCACACTGGGGCAGAGGTTCTGTCAGCTCTGCAGGGGCAGGTTCAGAGGTGGTTGACGCCACGCCAACTTAAGGCAGGAATGGTGGTTTGCGACAATGGCACCAACCTCCTCTCTGCCCTCCGACAGGGACAACTGACCCATGTGCCCTGTTTGGCTCACGTCCTTAACTTGGTGGTGCAGCGGTTCTTGGGCAGGTACCCGGGCTTACAGGATGTCCTGAGGCAGGCCAGGAAAGTCTGTGTGCATTTCCGCCGGTCATATAATGCCAGTGCTCGGCTGACGGACCTCCAAAAGGAGTTTAACCTGCCCAAGAACCGCCTAATCTGTGACATGCCCACCAGGTGGAACTCGACGTTGGCCATGCTGCAGCGGCTGCACACGCAGCAGAGGGCCATCAATGAGTACCTGTGCGACTATGGCACCAGGACAGGGTCAGGGGACCTTGGTTTTTTTTCCCCACGCCAGTGGGCCATGATCAGGGATGCATGCACTGTCCTGTCACCATTCGAGGAGGCCACGAGGATGGTGAGCACTGACAGTGCATGCATCAGTGACACTGTCCCCCTTGTCCACCTGTTGGAGCACACGCTGCGTGGAATAATGGACAGGGCACTTGAGGCAGAACAGAGGCAGGAAGAGGAGGACTTCCTTAGCTCTCAAGGCCCCCTTTATCCAGACAGTGTTCCTGCGTGCCCGCCGATCACACAGGAAGAGGACGAGGAGGAGGAGGAGGAGGAGGAGGAAGATTGTGTCAGTATGGAGGTGGAGCCTGGCACTCAGCATCAGCAGTCTTTAAGGGATCAGTCCCAAGGAACACATGGACTTGTACGTGGCTGGGAGGAGGTGGCTGCGGACGTTGTTGTCCTTAGTGACCCAGAGGACTCCGGACCGAATGCCTCAGCAAACCTACGCTGCATGGCCTCCCTGATCCTGCAAAGCCTGCGTAAGGATCCTCGTATTCGTGGTATCAAGGAGAAGGACCAATACTGGCTGGCAACCCTCCTTGATCCACGTTACAAGGGTAAGGTTGCGGACCTTATCTTGCCATCGCAGAGGGAGCAGAGGATGAAACATCTTCGGGAGGCCTTGCAGAAAGGTCTGTGCAACGCGTTCCCAGAGACTGGGAGGTTACAAACTCCTGTTTCTGGACAACGTGTTGCTGAGGCTTCGGTCAGTCAAAGAAGGAGCGGTGGAGAAGGTGGCCGTCTGACCGATGCGTTCAGACAATTTTTTGGTCCGCAGCCCCAAGGTATGATCTGTTCCAGCAACCATCGCCAGCGTCTGTTTTACATGGTGCAGGAATACCTAGGGGCAAGATCAGACTTGGACACCTTTCCCACCGAAAATCCTCTGGGTTACTGGGTCTTGAGGATGGATCACTGGCCAGAGCTTGCACAGTATGCAATTGAGCTACTGGCCTGTCCTGCATCCAGCGTTCTTTCGGAACGTACATTCAGTGCTGCTGGAGGCGTGGTAACCGATCACAGGGTGCGTCTGTCCACTGACTCGGTCGATCGGCTGACCTTCATAAAAATGAATCAGTCTTGGATCACCACCAGCTACCAAGCACCTGATGCTGATGTAACTGAATAATTTTTTTCAGATCCCTTCAAAGACTGCCTATGTTGATGCTGAGTGATTATCCCTGAGTAATTATCCTCTTCCTCCTCAATCATCACGCTGATAGCTTGTAAGAACATTTTTGGTTCTGGGCGCCACCACCAGTGCCTAAGGCCCAATTTTTCTGCCCCTGTCTAACAGGGGCGTGTAATTACAATTTTTGATGCAATACTTTGCAGCAGTGCTCGTTCCTGCGTTCCAACTAGAGTGTCTGTGAGGGGTTGCAGTGTTGTGGCACCAGCACCAGTGCCTAAGGCCCAATTTTTCTGCCCCTGTCTAACAGGGGCGTGTAATTACAATTTTTGATGCAATACTTTGCAGCAGTGCTCGTTCCTGCGTTCCAACTAGAGTGTCTGTGAGGGGTTGCAGTGTTGTGGCACCAGCACCAGTGCCTAAGGCCCAATTTTTCTGCCCCTGTCTAACAGGGGCGTGTAATTACAATTTTTGATGCAATACTTTGCAGCAGTGCTCGTTCCTGCGTTCCAACTAGAGTGTCTGTGAGGGGTTGCAGTGTTGTGGCACCAGCACCAGTGCCTAAGGCCCAATTTTTCTGCCCCTGTCTAACAGGGGCGTGTAATTACAATTTTTGATGCAATACTTTGCAGCAGTGCTCGTTCCTGCGTTCCAACTAGAGTGTCTGTGAGGGGTTGCAGTGTTGTGGCACCAGCACCAGTGCCTAAGGCCCAATTTTTCTGCCCCTGTCTAACAGGGGCGTGTAATTACAATTTTTGATGCAATACTTTGCAGCAGTGCTCGTTCCTGCGTTCCAACTAGAGTGTCTGTGAGGGGTTGCAGTGTTGTGGCACCAGCACCAGTGCCTAAGGCCCAATTTTTCTGCCCCTGTCTAACAGGGGCGTGTAATTACAATTTTTGATGCAATACTTTGCAGCAGTGCTCGTTCCTGCGTTCCAACTAGAGTGTCTGTGAGGGGTTGCAGTGTTGTGGCACCAGCACCAGTGCCTAAGGCCCAATTTTTCTGCCCCTGTCTAACAGGGGCGTGTAATTACAATTTTTGATGCAATACTTTGCAGCAGTGCTCGTTCCTGCGTTCCAACTAGAGTGTCTGTGAGGGGTTGCAGTGTTGTGGCACCAGCACCAGTGCCTAAGGCCTAATTTTTCAGCTCCTGTTCAACAGGGGCATGTAATTACAATTCTTGATCTAATATTTCACAGCAGGGCCCTGTGAGGGCTTACAGTGTTTTGGCCACAGCAACACCTAAGGCCCAAATTTCTGCTGAGTATATAGGGCAGGACCCTACTTTCAAACATCTAACTTACAAACGACTCCTACTTGCAAACGGAAGGAGACAACAGGAAGTGAGATGAAATCTACCCATAGGAAGGGAAATTCTCTCATGTAAGAGTTAATATGGGAAAACAATTTCTCCTTTCCACTGATGCTTTCCAATCCTTGTTCCACAAAAAAACCCAAATTTTCAAAAAACATTTTTCATTGGGACAAAAAAGTGAGGTGAAATCTTCTGAAGAGGAGGAAAGACACAAAACAAATGTCACAGGGGTGATAACCCTTCCCTATGTTTTCCAAAAAGCTTAGAAAAGATTTTTTGGCTGGAGCTAAACACATTAAAAATGTTCAAAATTACAAAGAGATTCTACTTAACAACAAACCTACAGTCCCTGTCTTGTTTGCACCGCCTGTATACTGCTGTTCAGAGTATATAGGGACCTTTCCTTATTTTAATTTGGGTGCGGGGTTCCCCTTAATATCCATACAAGACCCAAAGGGCCTGGTAATGGACTGGGGGGTACCCATGCCGTTTGTCTCACTGATTTTCATCCATATTGCCAGGACCCGACATGACATTAAACCCGCAAGCAGTTTTAAATGAGATTTTTTCCTTTAAAAATGACATTTGGTGCAGGGACTGTTCTAAACATGGGAAACACGCGTCACTTTACAGGCATACTATAGACACCCCCCAGGTACGATATTTAAAGGAATATTTCACTTTTTTTTTTTTACTTTAAGCATCATTAAAATCACTGCTCCCGAAAAAACGGCCGTTTTTAAAAGTTTTTTTTGCATTGATACATGTCCCCTGGGGTAGGACCCGGGTCCCCAAACCCTTTTTAGGACAATACCATGCAAATTAGCCTTTAAAATGAGCACTTTTGATTTCGAACGTTCGAGTCCCATAGACGTCAATGGGGTTCTAACGTTCGTGCGAACTTTCGGTCCGTTCGCGGGTTCTGGTGCGAACCGAACCGGGGGGTGTTCGGCTCATCCCTAGTTATGAGGAAAGGTTGCGAGCACTGAACTTATTCTCTCTGGAGAAGAGACGCTTGAGAGGGGATATGATTTCAATTTACAAATACCGGACTGGTGACCCCTCAATAGGGATAAAACTTTTTCGCAGAAGAGAGTTTACCAAGACTCGTGGCCACTCATTAAAATTAGAAGAAAAGAGGTTTAATCTTAAACTACATAGAGGGTTCTTTACTGTAAGAGCGGCAAGGATGTGGAATTCCCTTCCACAGGCGGTGGTCTCAGCGGGGAGCATTGATAGCTTCAAGAAACTATTAGATAAGCACCTGAATGACCACAACATACAGGGCTATACAATGTTATACTGACATATAATCACACACATAGGTTGGACTTGATGGACTTGTGTCTTTTTTCAACCTCACCTACTATGTAACTATGTAACTATGTAACAAGGATCCGTCTCATGATTCTGTGAGGACTTGGGGAATTGACATCTGCAAGCCCTGGCGATCAGAGTGGCGAAATGCCTACATGACTCCATGTCATACGACAGGGGAGTCCACAGGATTCATGCGCTACATTTTTTATATATAGATTTTGTATTTTTGTTTGTCACATTGTATGTAGCTGCTTCATTTATTAGCTTAGCGCAGTGTTTTTCTGCTCTTTCCAATTGGCTGTTACAGGTCTGAGTCATTGGGCTGGTTCACTGTGCCATTGTCAAACCTTTATCTGCAGCATCTCTCTGAAGACATTGTTCAGGTGGCCCTCACACACCATCCCCTATGCAATATTCCATCTTTTGGCTGTGCTATTCAATGTATGTGTGGACTGTATGTATGTGAGCGTGACACCTGGACGCAATTTTTGGTTTTTATAGACAACGTTGTCTTTTACTGGTGAAACTGTGTTACTGTGTTTTTTTTGCACTTTATTTTATATTTTTTTTTGTAGTAATAAAGGATTTTTTTGCAGTTCATTTGTGTATATGTTATTTTTCTTATTCAGATTGGTCACTGTTGCTCAGTGACTCGATGTTGTGGTCCTTTGGGCATTCTTCTCTCCATTTGCCTTACATATTTAAACCCCCGGCCCTGACACCTACAAAGGCTGGTTCTTCAAATGAACCAACTACCTGAAGAGCTACCACACCACTGCCAGTCTGGAGATGGTTTGTGCTGAGCAATGGGCTGCTCCCCTACTACAGGTTACAGGTATGTATTTATGTCCCTGCTGATCACTGGGGACGAGGGGCTGACAGGTGGGCAAACAATGACTGGGGAGGACGCCACTCACCTGGAGGCATGGGGGGGGGGGGCACTGACTGCTCTGGGCATGGAGGTGGCAACAGATGGTGAGAGGGAGCACCCATATAGGGGACAGTTTCTTCCTGGCACAGCACAAGGTGACCAGACTGAGGACATTTAGTAATTGATCACACAGTTTGGTAGGTTACATCTGGCTCTGTGATTTACTGTTACTATAGCACATAGTCTGTGTCCCTCTAACAATTATAATGTCAGCCTGCTCCCTGTCTTTTTAACAGTGCCACAGCCACACCCTCAACCCTACACTTTGTACACAGCACACTCCTCAACCCTGCATTCTGTACATAGCACAGTCTTCAACCCTGCAGTTTGTACACAACGAGCCCTTCACCCTTAAGCTCCTCCCATTGATAGGTGTTTGGCCACACCCACATTTTGCATGGCGCGCTTAGTGCCACAGCTCACTCACTCCTTAAAGTGTCCCTCATTCTGAAGTTCAAAAGTTGGGAGGTATGTATGTGTCAGGAGGGGGATCAGTGTATGTGTCAGGAGAGGGATCGGTGTATGTGTCAGGAGAGGGATCGGTGTATGTGTCAGGAGAGGGATCGGTGTATGTGTCAGGAGAGGGATCGGTGTATGTGTCAGGGGGGATCGGTGTATGTGTCAGGAGAGGGATCGGTGTCTGTGTCAGGAGAGGGATCGGTGTCTGTGTCAGGAGAGGGATCGGTGTCTGTGTCAGGAGGGGGATCGGTGTCTGTGTCAGGAGAGGGATCGGTGTCTGTGTCAGGAGGGGGATCGGTGTCTGTGTCAGGAGGGGGATCGGTGTCTGTGTCAGGAGAGGGATCGGTGTATGTGTCAGGAGGGGGATCTGTGTATGTGTCAGGAGGGGGATCGGTGTATGTGTCAGGAGAGGGATCGGTGTATGTGTCAGGAGAGGGATCGGTGTATGTGTCAGGAGAGGGATCGGTGTATGTGTCAGGAGGGGGATCGGTGTATGTGTCAGGAGGGGGATCGGTGTATGTGTCAGGAGGGGGATCGGTGTATGTGTCAGGAGAGGGATCAGTGTATGTGTCACGAGAGGGATCAGTGTATATGTCACGAGGGGGATCAGTGTATGTGTCAGGAGAGGGATCAGTGTATGTGTCAGGAGAGGGATCAGTGTATGTGTCAGGGGGGATCAGTGTATGTGTCAGGAGGGATCAGTGTATGTGTCAGGAGGGATCAGTGTATGTGTCAGGAGGGATCAGTGTATGTGTCAGGAGATGGATCAGTGTATGTGTCAGGGGGAATCAGTGTATGTGTCAGGAGAGGGATCAGTGTATGTGCCAGGAGAGGGATCAGTGTATGTGTCAGGAGAGGGATCAGTGTATGTGTCACGAGAGGGATCAGTGTATGTGTCACGAGAGGGATCAGTGTATATGTCACGAGAGGGATCAGTGTATGTGTCAGGAGAGGGATCAGTGTATGTGTCAGGAGAGGGATCAGTGTATGTGTCAGGAGATGGATCAGTGTATGTGTCAGGGGGGATCAGTGTATGTGTCAGGAGAGGGATCAGTGTATGTGAGAGGCACAGTGATGCTGCATTCATGGACACAGTGAGGGTGCAATTGTGGGCACAGTGAGGCTGTAATGGTGGGCACAGTGAGGGTGCAATGGTGGGCACAGTGAGGGTGCAATGGTGGGCACAGTGAAGCTGCAATGGTGGGCACAGTGAGGCTGCATTCACGGGCACAGTGAGGCTGCATTTATGGGCACAGTGAGGCTGCAATGGTGGGCACAGTGAGACTGCATTCACGGGCACAGTGAGGCTGCATTCACGGGCACAGTGAGGCTGCAATGGTGGGCACAGTGAGGCTGCATTCACGGGCACAGTGAGGCTGCAATTGTGGGCATAGTAAGGCCGCATTCATGGACACAGTGAGGCTGCATTTGATGGGCACAGTGAGGCTGCATTCACGGACACAGTAAAGCTGCATTTGATGGGCAATCGTGCGTGATTGTGTAGACAGAGCCCCAGTGCACTGTATTGCCCGGGGGCCTATAATGCTCTTAAGATGGCACTGGTTGGGGCTCGGGTGCATCCAGGAGGAGTGACGAGATCCTGGAAGGAGAGGCACATGAAAGAGCAAGTAGAGGACAGCAGGAGAGAACACTTCTGAGAATCTCCAGGGAGGACTACTGGTCGCAGTCGGGAGGGCTGGTGAGTAAGCACAGTCGGGAGGACTGGGAAGGCACGCCTAAGAGAACTGGGAGATTGCAGTTTAAGATGGGTGCAGAACCAGAAGAGAGGACTGTGGGACTGGCAGTGGAAAGAGGTAATTGCAGCCAGGCTGGCTGGCAGGACCTGAAGAGAGCTACAGTGGCTTGCGAAAGTATTCGGCCCCCTTGAACTTTTCAACCTTTTGCCACATTTCAGGCTTCAAACATAAAGATATAAAATTTTAATTTTTTGTGAAGAATCACCAACAAGTGGGACACAATTGTGAAGTGGAACGAAATCTATTGGATATTTTAAACTTTTTTAGCAATTAAAAAACTGAAAAGTGGTGCGTGCAAAATTATTCGGCCCCTTTACTTTCAGTGCGGAAAAACTCACTCCAGAAGTTCAGCGAGGATCTCTGAATGATCCAATGTTGTCCTAAATGACTGATGGTGATAAATAGAATCCACCTGTGTGTAATCAAGTCTCTGTATAAATGCACCTGCTCTGTGATAGTCTCAGGGTTCTGTTGAAAGCGCAGAGAGCATCATGAAGACCAAGGAACACACCAGGCAGGTCCGTAATACTGTTGTGGAGAAGTTTTTTTTTTTTTTTTACAAGAAATTGTGGAGAAGTTTAAAGCCGGATTTGGATACAAAAAGATTTCCCAAGCTTTAAACATCCCAAGGAGCACTGTGCAAGCGATCATTTTGAAATGGAAGGACTATCAGACCACTGCAAATCTACCAAGACCTGGCTGTCCCTCTAAACTTTCAGCTCAGACAAGGAGAAGACTGATCAGAGATGCAGCCAAGAGGCCCATGATCACTCTGGATGAACTGCAGAGAACTACAGCTGAGGTGGGAGAGTCTGTCCATAGGACAACAATCAGTCGTACACTGCACAAATCTGGCCTTTATGGAAAAGTGGCAAGAAGAAAGCCATTTCTTAAAGATATCCATAAAAAGTCTCGTCTAAAGTTTGCCACAAGCCACCTGGGAGACACACCAAACATGTGGAAGAAGGTGCTCTGGTCCGATGAAACCAAAATCGAACTTTTTGGCCACAATGCAAAACGATATGTTTGGCGTAAAAGCAACACAGCTCATCACACTCAACACACCATCCCCACTGTCAAACATGGTGGTGGCAGCATCATGGTTTGGGCCTGCTTTTCTTCAGCAGGGACAGGGAAGATGGTTAAAATTGAGGGGAAGATGGATGCAGCCAAATACAGGACCATTCTGGATGAAAACCTGTTGGAGTCTGCAAAAGACCTGAAACTGGGACGGAGATTTATCTTCCAACAAGACAATAATCCCAAACATACAGCAAAATCTACAAAGGAATGGTTCACAAATAAACGTATCCAGGTGTTAGAATGGCCAAGTCAAAGTCCAGACCTGAATCCAATCGAGAATCTGTGGAAAGAGCTGAAAACTGCTGTTCACAAACGCTCTCCATCCAACCTCACTGAGCTCGAGCTGTTTTGCAAGGAAGAATGGGCAAGAATTTCAGTCTCTCGATGTGCAAAACTGATAGAGACATACCCCAAGCGACTTGCAGCTGTAATCGCAGCAAAAGGTGGCTCTACAAAGTATTAACGCAAGGGGGCCGAATAATTTTGCACGCCCCACTTTTCATTTTTTTTTATTAGTTAAAAAAGTTTCAAAAATCCAAAAGATTTTGTTCCACTTGACAATTGTGTCCCACTTGTTGGTGATTCTTCACAAAAAATAAAAATTTTATATCTTTATGTTTGAAGCCTGAAATGTGGCAAAAGGTTAAAAAGTTCAAGGGGGCCGAATACTTTCGCAAGCCACTGTATCTGGGAGTGGTAGCTGAATAGAGGATAGCTAGCATCTGAACTATTTCTACACCACAGGGGCCCATGGTCCCTGTCCGCAATAGGCAGTTCATTGAGGCCTGGCTGAAGCAGTGTCAGACCTACCCATGCGGTGCTAGCTAGTCCGGAGGAGTAACAGTCTGCAGCAAGGGAAGTGCTGGTGGAGTAATAATCTGCAGCAAGTGAAGTGCTGGAGGAGAAACGGTGTGCAGCAAGTGTTTGTGCTAGAGAGAAGGTTGGAGTGTATATACCAGAATGTACATATAAGTCCCAAGCAAGTTTGTACTGAATATTTCTGGGCATCCCATAATTCCCAGTTTCCCATCCAAGTTTAACCCCCTGACTAAAAACAAAACAAAGCTATAGACTGTTCTATGACTCTGAGTGACTGAGAAATGGATGTCTGGCTGGGCGGGGTGACAGGTGAACCATTACATTAAGCAACCCCTATGGGGGCATGGCTACCTAGGGGGGCTTGCCCCTAGAAAACGAGATTTATCGAGTCGGGGAACTGTGCTTTGTTCAACTAACAGTTGAGGAAGGAAAAAACCTGGGAAAGGACTTGTGTTCTACCTGCCATTCAGTGCTATATTAACAAGTGTTGTTGCCCATAGCAACCAGTGGAAGTTGTCTTCAAATCAGTCTATTGCTGTTTGCTTGCCCAGTTACTCCAACTGCAGCTGGGGTGGACACTTTTGCTAATTCTACAAATCAGGAACTACCATGTGCCGTTTACCTGTGGCAACTACGGCGGGTGACCGTGCCCATGGATTACAAATACGCCCAGCTGGACGTCCTAATGTAGATTACAAATATGTCCAGCAATCTGCTATTGCTGGACATTCCGAACCTTTGCTCCAAATTCCTGCTTCAAAGAGTAAAGTGTGCCTGGAACTGTCTACTGTTGCCCAGGGTGATCGGGGTAAGCCTGTGGGTGCCTGCGGGCAGGGACTGTGCTAAAAGTGTTCCCTACAGTGAGGCATGGGTTACAGACTTAATTGTTGCTACTGTCAACCACCGGGGAGGTCAGTGGCCATCTGCCTTTAGTTGTTTGGGCACAGTCGGTGCCAAGCGACATGCCTTGACAAGTCCTGCTAGTTACAGCATGCCTGCAACTTTCAGTTTTGCCATCAAGGGGTTACAACAGTGTGCTCAGAGAGGGGCTTGCCTATGAGTTCTTCAGATGCCAGCATGTCTGGAAGCGAGGGGGCGGTGTCAAGCCCTAGAGGAGACCCAGCATTCCCTGCTAGAAGCAGACACCATAAGGTGGAGGAGCAAGATGGTGGAGAGCGGACGCCTGCTACCCGCGCTGACCTAGTTGCCTGATTTGCAGGAACGGACGCTGGTCGACACTGGTGTCTGATTGGACCATTGGAGGGGATTCGCCCTGGGGATGATCGAGAGGATGGATCGGCTGTGCCTAGAGTGCCGACCGCGGTGGTCAGTGCCTAGATCCAGTGTGGCCATTGTGATGCACCGCTTACTCGGCTTGCATCCAGCCAGCAGGATCTGCGATACTGCCAAGTTGACCTGCATTTAGGACTCTGCACATTGCAGCCACAGACATCCCAGAAGGCCGGAGCGGGCCTGGAGTCATCCCAGAAAGGCGGGGTTGAGTCTGAGCCTGGTGACTCCCCTGTGAATAAAAGTGACAGAGGAGGAGAGGAGTCTGCTATGGCTTGCGGTCTGGTCAGGGACTAGGGTTGCCACCCATACAGGTTTCTCCCAGACAGTCCGATTTTTGAATGATGTGTTCGGGTTTTCATCTGCCCTAGACCCGGACACATCATTCAGATCGGACTGCACCAAGAGTGACAATTCTACTCAGCTCAGTGGATGATGTGTGTCTCTCCCCGCCTGCTGTGCTGTCTCACCATTAGCTGCACAGTGTGAGCCCACCCTGCACTAATGCCGAGTGCAGGGGAATCCGAACTTCGGCCGGGAACTCAGCCTAGCCTAGCTACTCAGTACAGTGCGCCCACACTGCCTGCCACTGATTGCATGAAGGAGGGAGCCGCGGGTGGCCCAGACAAGGGGGAGGCAGCTCCTCTCAGGCTGGATCGGGAATGCAGCTCCTCCTACAGGTGGGCGGAGCACCGATCACTGCTTCCTGCCCAGCAGACATCTAAGCTCACCCCTGAGCAGACTGAAGATAACAGAGGATGGATGTCAGACTGTATATTCTCCTTCCGTGAGTCCCAACCTGTTCTGCCTTCCAAACTGTATGATTCTGTGCTGTAAACCTGTGCTACACATTGCAGTGCAGGTTTACTGAAAGAAAAAATCTTGACTATGTCAGGAATATACTGGGACTTTTCAGGTTCCACATGGATGTATTCCACATATGCACACTATCTTATTAAAAATCATTCTTTTTGATAATGTGGAATACTTCTATGTAGAACCTGAAAAGTCCCAGTATATTCTGACATAGTCAAACATTTGAGCATAAACAGCAAGAGACATGGTGCTAGAATACAGCCCAACTCCAGTAAAGGGAAAAAAATCCAACCTTGCAGTGCTGGGGGGAAATTACCACTTTCACTTATATGCTTCCATGCTCCAGCCAGCTGCAGTGCTCTCCTCTTCCACCCAAAGCCTCAGCATCATCGCATGGCATACCATACAGGAACATTAACCCTTTATGGTACAATGATGCTGGAGTGTGACCACAGCCTATCACAACTTTCACAGAAACTGCAGGGGACCAGTCACAGAGATTAAGGAAATCAGGTAAAGTTGGGTGCACACAGTACATTTCTTCCAATTTACTAGGTTTATTATGCTTCAGAGAAAGCTGCAGAAAAAGGGACTGGAGAATCCGCCCTCAGTCCCTTTCTCTGTCTCAAAAGTGAGCTATCAGGGGTTTGTTTAGACCCCTGCTATTTCACCAAAGCCCCCCAACAAGACTTAAAAAATGTAAAAAATAAATAAATTTGTAAAAAAATCAATAAATAGAAAAACTACTGACACCGTCCTCTGGTCTACTGACACCATACACTGCCCTACTGACACCATCCTCTGGTCTACTGACACCATACACTGCCCTACTGACACCATCCTCTGCCCAACTGACACCATCCACTGCCCTACTGACACCATCCACTGCCCTACTGACACCATCCACTGCTCTACTGACGCCATCCACTGCTCTACTGACGCCATCCACTGCTCTACTGATGCCGTCCACTGCTCTACTGACGCTGTCCACTGCTCTACTGACGCCGTCCACTGCTCTACTGACGCCGTCCACTGCTCTACTGACGCCGTCCACTGCTCTACTGACGCCGTCCACTGCTCTACTGACACCATCCTCTGCCCTACTGACACCATCCTCTGCCCTATTGACACCATCCTCTGCCCTACTGACACCATCCACTGCTCTACTGATGCCATCCACTGCTCTACTGACACCGTCCATTGCTCTACTGACACCATCCTCTGCCCTACTGACACCATCCTCTGCCCTACTGAACCATCCACTGCTCTACTGACGCCATCCACTGCTCTACTGACACCATCCACTGCCCTACTGACACCGTCCTCTGCTTTGCTTACACTGTCCACTGCTCTACTGACACTGTCCACTGCTCTACTGACACCATCCACTGCTCTACTGACACCATCCACTGCCCTACTGACACCATCCACTGTCCTTCCTGACACCATCCACTGCTCTACTGACACCATCCACTGCTCTGCTGACTGACACCATCCACTGCCCTACTGACACCATCCACTGCCCTACTGACACAATCCACTGCCCTAATGACACTATCCACTGCCCTACTGACACCATCCTCTGCTTTACTGACACTGTCCACTGCCATACTGACTGACACTGTCCGCTTTTAAGGTAGGCTAATTCATATTTTTACAGTGACATTTGTTTTATTAATTTAATCATATTTTACGGGCACAAGAATGCTTTTGTTCTATTTAACAATGCCCCTTTCAAGCCCTCTCAATGCAGAATGGCAAACACTCACCGTGGCGCACTTAGCGCGCTGCATTACTACTCTCTGTCAATAAAGGCATGGCCGTGCAGCAGGAATTGCACAGCAGACGTGCACATTAACGACGCGTCAGTGCGCATGCACGTGCACCTGCGCGCACACGTGTGCCTGTCACCAACGTTGGCGCCAAAGGGGCTATTTAAAGTGAGTGCACCAAAGACTCCTTGCTGTTTGGTCTGCAGCTTCTGTGTGTCCTGAAACCTGTTATCCGTGCTGACCTCTGATCTTTGACCCGGCTTGCTCTTACTAACCCTGTCTGCTTGATACCCTGACTCCGGCTTGTTTTTTGGACTTCTCTTCTGCCTGCTGCTTTGCCTGATTCACCAGAACCCCATTTTGGGAAGTAAACACCCCAAGCTATTTGCTGAGAGGCATGGTGAGTATTTTGCAGCTTTCATTTGTTCTTGAAAATGAAGAAAGGAAAGAAAAACATTTTTTTCAATTTTAAAAACTTTGTGACAAAAAGCAAGGTTTGTAAAATACTCACCATACCTCGCAGCAAATAGCTTGGGGTGTCTACTTTCCAAAATGAGGTCATTTGGGGGGGTTTGTGCCATCTGGGCATTCCATAGCCTCCGAAACTGTGATAGGCAGTGAGGAGTGAAATCAAAAATTTAAAAGCCTGAAGGCGGTGCTTGGTTTTCGGGGTCCCGTGCGTGGCTAGGCTTCCAAAAAGTCCCACACATGTGGTATCTCCGTGCTCAGGAGAAGCAACAGAATGTATTTTGGGGTGTAATTCCACATATGCCCATGGCATGTTTGAGCAATATATCATTTAGTGTCAACTTTGTGCAAGAAAAAAAAAAAAAAGTGTCTTTTTCCCACAACTTGTGTCAAAATATAAAATATTCCATGGACTCGATATGCCTCTCAGCAAATAGCTTGGGGTGTCTACTTTCCAAAATGGGGTCATTGGGGGGGGGGGGGGTTGAACTGTCCTGACTTTTTATGCACAACATTTAGAAGCTTATGTCACACATCACCCACTCTTCTAACCACTTGAAGACAAAGCCCTTTCTGACACTTTTTGTTTACATGAAAAAATATATATATTTTTTTTTTGCAAGAAAATTACTTTGAACCCACAAACATTATATATTTTTTAAAGCAAAGGCCCTACAGATTAAAATGGTCGGTGTTTAATTTTTTTTCACACAGTATTTGTGCAGCGATTTTTGAAACACATTTTTTGGGGGGGAAAACACACTTTTTTTAATTTTAATGCACTAAAACACACTATATTGCCCAAATGTTTTGGTGAAATAAAAAAGATGATCTTAGGCCGAGTACATGGATACCAAACACGACATGCTTTAAAATTGCGCACGAACGTGCAACGGTGACAAACTGCATACATTTTTAAAAGCCTTTAAAAGCCTTTACAGGTTACCACTTTAGATTTACAGAGGAGATCTACTGCTAAAATTACTGCCCTCTATCTGACCTTCACGGTGATACCTCACATGCATGGTGCAATTGCTGTTTACATATGACGCCAGACCAACGCTTGCGTTCGCCTTTGCGTTAGAGCAGGGGGGGGACAGGGGTGCTTTTTTTTTTTTTTTTTTTTTTTTATTATTTCGCTTTTTTATTTAATTTTTAAACTGTTCCTTTAATATTTTTTTTTAATTTTTATTGTTATCTCAGGGAATGTAAATATCCCTATGATAGCAATAGGTAGTGACAGGTACTCTTATTTGAAAAAATGGGGTCTATTAGACACTAGATCTCTCCTCTGCCCTCAAAGTATCTGACCACACAAAGATCGGTGTGATAAAATGCTTTCTCAATTTCCCAATGGCGCTATTTACATCCAGCGAAATCTAAGTCATTAAATGCTCGTAGCTTCCGGTTTCTTAGGCCATAGAGATGATTGGAACCGTTCTGGTCTCTGATCAGCTCTATGATCAGCTGGCGGAACCACCGGATGCATCCTCAGGTTCCCTGTTGGGACAGGAGAGCCAGCGAAAACCATGGAAGACGGTGGGGGGAGACATACACTCCCACTGCTTGTAAAAGCAGTCTAGAGGCTAATTAGCTGCTAGGATTGCTTTTACATGAAAGCCGACCGCTGGCTGAAAAGAGTGATACCAAGATGATACCTAAACCCGCAGGCATCATTCCGGTATAACCACTCAAAGTCTAGCAACATACCAGTACGTTGCTGGTCCTTGTTGGGCATATATTGTAATCTTTTTTTTCCATGCAGCCTGTGGGCTGAACGAAAATAAGAGATTGATCGGTGGGTATGCCCACCATTAGAATACCTCCCTTCATCCACCCACTTCTAATGATGGGCATACCTGCGCCATTTTTTTTTTAACTGTGGTGGTGAAATCACCTCCTACAGCACTGGAGTCACGGCTTTATGTATCGTGGGAGCAAACGCTGTTGCTGTCAAGATAAATAAATCAGTTCTGCAGCTGAATGGCCTAAAAAAATATATGCCGAAGCATGGGGGCATCCGTCCCAAAAGTTAGGAGCAAATCGCTCCTTCACCCCTGCTGCCCCCATGCTCTGGCATATATGCTCTTTTTTTTAACTGTGGTGGTGAAATCACCTCCTACAGTGCTGGAGTCATGGCTATATGTATCGTGGGAGCAAACGCTGTTGCTGTCAAGATAAATAAATCCGCGCTGCAGCTGAATGGTGTACTTGAAAACAAAAAAATGCTTAACAATAAAACACAATAAAACATTGCAGAATAGAATACAGTAAAAAAGAGCAGAACAAAAGAGAGAGAATAGAGAGAGAGAACAATAAAATACAACTATTTTTTTTTTGTTGTGCTTTTTTTATTTTTTACTTTTTTAATTTTTTTTTAAAAATTTTTTACTTTACTTTTTTTACACTTTTATTTGTAACTGTAACTGTAACAGTTCGGTTCCAGGTTCGGGTCTCTTAAAATGCGATGGCATCTTGGGAGACCCTGTGAAAGTGTGTCCTAGTCTGTGCAGTGCTGTACCCTATGCTAATACTCCACTAGTGTATGGTAGAGTTCAAAACATTCACCAATGCAAAGACCAGGATTGTCAGGACAGGAGGGACAAAAATAGCTGGAGTCACGCCTATATCCGCGCTTTCTACAGACACATTTTCTTTGGGGGGCTCGTTGGGTAGGGGTACTAGGGAGAACATACGGAAAATGCCTCTCATGCAGCCGGCTTACTGCATTTGGATTGGGAAGGTGAGGTGGAGCACCATCTGGAAACAGAAGGGCTCTGACGATCTCTTCCTGGAATTTAAGGAAGGATCCAGTCCATCCTGAAGCTCTATATAGCACATGAGCATTCAGCAAAGCCAATTGAAATAAGTATACAGACACTTTTTTGTACCAGCGTCTGGCCTTACGGGCAATTAGGTACGGCGCCAACAACTGGTCGTTGAGGTCCACCCCTCCCATATTTTGGTTATATTCGTGAACACAGAGGGGTTTCTCCACAACAACAGTCGCCGTAGGAATTTGGACCGTCGTGTCTGCGTGAAGGGAGGACAGAACAAAAACATTCTAATTATCCCTCCACTTCACAGAGAGCAAATTATTACACTTGAAGCAGGCTCTCTCCCCCAGCCTAAGACAGGAATCTACAAGCCTCTGGGGTAAGCCCCGGCGACAGTGTTGCCAACCTAACAGATTGAAATGTACTGACACGACACCCAAAATGTACTGACACGACACCCAAAATGTACTGACACAGCTAAGTTTTTACTGGCATTTCCAAAAGTTCCAAAATTACAGTTTTAAAGTGGTGTTTCGGCCGAAATTATACTTTTTAAATAAAAATACCCCTATAATACACAAGCTTAATGTATTCTAGTAAAGTTAGTCTATAAACTAAAGTCTGTTTTGTTATTTTATAGCAGTAGTTTGTTATTTTATAAACTTGCAGCAGGCCGTGGCCATCTTAAGTGTGGGCATCTGAAGCCAGACTGTATTTCTTCCTGGATCTCATCCTTGCAGATCTCGCACATGCTCAGTGCAGCACCATCAGTGTAATAGGTTTCAGGTCAGGTTTCCATAGCAACGGCAGTGTCAGAGGAAGTTGCCGCCCCTTCCCAGAAGGCATTGCAAACAGGAAATGATGCGATGGGCCACGGCCAGGGAGGAGGAAGTGAAAAATGAATACAGCAGATATACAGTAGGTACTGAGAAAAAAAAAATATCCAATTCGTTTACAGTGCACAGTTTAGTGAGGGATGCTGAAGAGTTGTAAAAGTGGGTGGAACTCCACTTTAAGTACAAATTTCACTATTTAGGCTACAAACAAGTACAATGTGTAATTAGAAATGTGATTTAAGGTAGATAATAAGGCAAAAAACATATTTCTTATTTTTTTTCGATTTAGTAAGTAGCTCAGGGACAGGACTCAGGAGGGCAAGAAATTAGAATGGGCGGCACACACATGAAATTGACTCTCACAGTGATACTGACAGCAGTATACAGCAGTACAGATCCCTGACAACGACACGTCCCCTCCTGAGTCACAGTGACAGTCTCTCTCCAAGCCAAGTGGTTCCTCCAGTACAAACAGCACTGAGGGTCCCAATCCTGGCCTGCCTTGCTCCCATCCTGCAGACCGACACACAAGGCTCTGGCCACTCTGCTTGGCTCCCTTGCGCCATGACATCACAGGACATGCTCAGGCACCGCCTCCACCAGAGCCGCCCGAACACACTGTAGCAGGCACTTGTATGGTCTCGGCTGGCTCCGGACTGAGCGTCACAGCCATATTTTTTACTGGCAACCTTTTCTTTTTACTGGCAGGAGAACATTGCCTGTTTTTTACTGGCTGCCAGTAAAAATACTGACGGTTGGCAACACTGCCCCGCGATTAGGTCGCACGGTGCTACATGTGCCAATCTGATGATCAAACAAGTGACTAAAAAGTGGCACGCTCGTGTAACAATTTTCCACATAGATATGGTACCCCTTTCCGAATAAGGGTGACACCAAGTCCCACACAAACTTGCCAGCACTCCCTATGAAATTTAGGCAGTTAGGCGGCTCTATGTGACTATCTTTTCCCTTGTAAACCATAAAACTACATGTATAGCCTGTGCAGCATTGCCAAACCCCTGAAGTGAAATTTACTGGCAGGATGCCAAAATTTACAAACGGCACCAATTTTTTTTCAGACAAAAATCATGAAAATTACTGGCAGAGCCGCATTTTTTACTGATACTGCAAAAAAGTACCTAAAATTACTGTTTTCAGTGCTAAACAGTGAAAGTTTAAATATTTGAACTAAACACACATAGCTAGTGCTTAAGTTAGCAATGTGTTTAAGTTAAACAAAAGTCAAAAAACATATTTCTCCATTGACATGAAGGTCAGGTTACTATAACCCAGCTAGCACTGGGTTCCCCCCTTACGTCAGAGTCTGCACAGATCCCCCTTAAAGTGAAAGGGAACTCTTATGTAAAGGGGAACGCTGCAGATCATGATCTAAGGGGGAACTCTGATGTTGAGGGGGGCTCTGGTGACCAGAGACCACCTTATATCAGAGTCAACTGCATTCCCTTTACCTCAGAGTTCCCACTTACATCAGGGTCTGCAGCATTACCCTTTCACTGTAAGGGGCAATCCTGCAGACTCTGATATAAAGGGGAATGCCAGGAACTCTGATGTGGGGGGCACGCTGGTGACTAGAGACCACCTTCCGCAGAGTGAATACACTAAGGTGAGGGGAGTTACTAATATAGGGGGGAACCTTTATATCAGTGCCCCTTACATTATTGTATTCACTCCCCTTACATCAGCAACCTCCCCAAACTGGCCTGGCGGCGCTGTCACTGACCTCCTCTCAAGTGCATTGTGCAGGGCTCAGTCAGATGGCTCCAGCTTGGCGGCTCTGGTTTTCCTATGGTCTCCTCTCCACAGTCCCCACACTTCTGACTTCTCCCGTGACCCCCATGATCCCGGCGGTGCTCCCACTCATGACTCCTCTCCCGACTCCCCCTCAGAGACTGCAGACATGATGTAGGAAATGGTCAGAGGCTGCGGACAGGATACAGGAACAGGGGATGGTCAGAAGCTGCGGGCAGGTGATGGTCAGAGGCTGCGGGCAGGAGATGGTCAGAGGCTGCGGGCAGGAGATGGACAGAGGCTGCGGACAGGAGATGGTCAGAGGCTGCGGACAGGAGATGGTCAGTGGCTGCGGGCAGGAGATGGTCAGAGGCTGCGGACAGGAGATGGTCAGAGGCTGCGGACAGGAGATGGTCAGAGGCTGCGGGTAGGAGATGGTCAGAGGCTGCGGGCAGGAGATGGTCAGAGGCTGCGGACAGGAGATGGTCAGAGGCTGCGGGCAGGAGATGGTCAGAGGCTGCGGGCAGGAGATGGTCAGAGGCTGTGGACATGGTAGTTTTCTGCACTGTCCCCCTTCATATTACTATACCTGTCTCACTCCACATCAGTCAGTGACAGTCCGCCTTCTGTCACTCACTGTGACTGTGTTCTTTTCATCTCTCCAGTCACAGTCAGGCACAGTGTCCTCCTCTACCGGGCTGGCTTCACCCCCCCAGTAATGTCCTCCTGTGGCCCATCACATGGCTCCTCTCTGCACCGCTCCGCTCCCCCCCGCTGAACCGCCGAGAAGAACAAGTGGCGGCTTCCGTTTAAAAATGGCGCCAGGTGGCAACATTACCTTACTGCGCATGTGCCGCCCAGCCGAGCTTGTACGATCTTTCCCGAGTCCTGCAGGCTTCGGAACGGCGCATGCGCAGTTGCATGGCCGGCCCGCAGCCCTCTTTTTTACGGGCAGCGGCTGCCCGTAATGGACATTCACGGGCGCCCCGAAAATGGGGTGAAATTTACGGGCTGCCCGTAAATTAACGGGCGGTTGGCAACACTGAGCCTGTGGCCCTGTCACAGAGCTTATACATCTTGACCCCGTATCTGGCACGCTTGCTGCGAAGATACTGTTTGAAAGACAAGCGGCCAGAAAATGTAATCAGGGACTCATTAACGTAGACAACTTGATGGGGAGTAAACAAGGCTGCAAAACGTTCCTTGAAGTGGTTTACGAGGGGCCGAATTTTGTAGAGCCGATCGTATCCAGGGTCTCCACGAGGACGACAGAGTTCATTGTTGTTAAAGTGCATTAACCGCAAGATCTGCTCGTATCGTGCCCTGGCCATGGAGGCAGAGAACACGGGCATATGGTGAATTGGGTCAGTGGACCAATATGACTGCAACTCACTCTTTTCTCTTTTTAGTTATGCCCATGTCGAGGGATAGGCCCAGAAAGGTCTTAAATTCGGAAACCGTAATTGGTTTCCAATCTCTGGCAAGGGAGGACTGGGGATCAGCATACAAATTGCTTTGGTCCACAATAGATCTATAGAGATCTTCCATGAAAAACAGCGAAAAAAAATCAAGTGACATAAAATCAACTGTTGCCACCTGAATTCCGGGTTGGCCAGTGAATGGGGGAAGTACGGGTGCTGCAGAAGTGGTGGGTTCCCAATTAGGATTGGCGAATTCTACAGGAAGGACACTATGGGCACGACGGGCCTGTCTTTGTCTTCTTGGTGGCAGCGGGACACTACTTGTGTTTGACACCTCGCCAGCTTGAACTGCACTTATGGGACTCGCCACGTCACCACGTGATACTGCAGTGCTGGATGTACGACCAGGGTGTACTAGGCCGCTGGTGCTTGCCAGTTCACCAGAAGGAATAGCGGCACTAGTACTTCTCTGCTCCATACGAGAGCCCTGCGGTTCTTGCACCCTCAACAACAGCAGAAGAAGATTGAGGTCTGGTATGCCTGACCTTGGCAGGGACCACAACTCCATCGTCAGAGCTTTCTGTCATTGAGTCGCTGTTGTCTACAGGATTGTATTCTGAGCCTGAATCTGACAGATGAGTGACTTCCTCTTCACTATCTGTCATGCTCAGAAACGTGTAGGCCTCTTCACTAGTGTACCTTCGATTTGCCATTTTGGGCTCTAAATTTACTGGTACACTAGTGAGACCCACAGGAAAAAATCGCAGGGAACAGGCCTGACTCTGCGAACGCTGCAGTTATGTGTTCAGTGTTTTGTAAGTGACAGTGATCGATCGATACTGCACTTTAGTGGGTTGGGCTGAGCTGGGCGGAGGGGCTAAACGCAGGTGCTAGCAGGTATCTGGGCTGATCCTGCTAACACTGCGTTTTTGGGAACCCTAAACTGCTGGGGACGCTAGTATAGATCTGATCAGATCAGATAGTGTTCTATCCAGATACTATACCACTAAGTATAGTGACCCTGACACATAATCACACACATAGGTTGGACTTGATAGACTTGTGTCTTTTTTCAACCTCACCTACTATGTAACTAAAGGGAGGTGTATGCTGCGTGAGAGGATGTTAGCGGTACTGGCACTAATCTGGCGCTGCCTGGGGCGACGCAGACCCTATCTGACACTAAAACCTAACTATCACCCGCCGGGCGATCAGGGGGTTAAACCTTTATTGGGTAATAAACGGCAGGTATAAAAAACAAACTAACTAACCAGCGTCACCCGTAACACTTAAACGGTGATCACTGGTGAAAGGGTTAACTAGGGGGCAATCAGGGGGTTAAAACTTTTTAGGTAGTATATGAAGGTACCTGATGCTATAAAAAGCTGACGGTGAACCTAAATAACTAATGCCGCGTACACACGGTCGTACTTTTCGTCTACAAAAGTCAGACAGCCTGTCCGACTGACTTCCGGCAGACTTTCGGTGGACTTGCGGCGGACTTGCGGCCTACTTTCTAACGAACGGACTTGCCTACACACGACCACACAAAAGTCGGTCGGATTCGTACGTGATGACGTACACCGGACTAAAATAAGGAAGTTCATAGCCAGTAGCCAATAGGTGCCCTAGCGTGGCTTTTTGTCCGTCGGACTAGCACACAGACGAGCGGATTTCGGGGTCCGTCGTAGTTACGAAGTAAAGTTTTGAAGCATGTTTCAAATCTAAAGTACGTCGGATTTGAGGCTAAAAAAGTCAGTTGAAAGTCCGGAGAAGCCCACACACGATCGGATTACCAGCCAGCTTTAGTCCGTCAGCGTCCGTTGGACTTTTGTAGACGAAAAGTAGGACCGTGTGTACGCGGCATAACAGGCTAACTAGCGTCACCTGTGACACTTATACGGCGATCAGAAAAATGATAGATTAGTGACACTGGCGACAGGGGGTGAAAGGGTTAACTGGGGGGTGATCAAGGAGTTAAAACCTTGATTGGGGGGTTAGGGGGATACCCTAGACCTAAAGGGGCCTAACACTAACTGCCCTAACACTTATAACAGTCACAAAATGACACCAATGCAGTGATCAGTAAGAAAATTAAAACTGCTATTGGTGTCACTGTGACATGGGGTGGGGTGGGGTGGGGGGGGGGTGATCGGAGGGTGATTTATGTGCCTATGTGTACTAGTGTTAGTCTAGTGTTGGTGCAAACTCACATTGTCTTCTCTCCTCGGGCGCCGGAACGAAAAGGCTGCACGAGGAGAAATGACATCACTTCCTCTGCTTCTGTTTACATTTCAGAAGCAGAGGAAGCTACTCATTTGTCAGGAGCGATCGCGAGGGGGTGGCCATGAATCGGTGGCCTCCCCCTCAGCACGGATCGCTCCTGCAACGATGCCAACTGCCGCAGGCACCGGGGGGGGGGGGGGGCCCAATCGTGCCCCCCCCCCGCTGGGGGCCCCTCCCACCAGGAATTCTAAGAAGAGTGTTACCTTTAACCACTTGCCTACAGGGCACTTACACCCCCTTCCTGCCCAAGCCATTTTTCCGCTTTGAGCGCTGTCGCACTTTGAATGACAATTTCGCGATGGTGCTACACTGTACCAAAACTATTTATTTTTTTCCCAAACTAATTTTTTTATCATTTTCTTCACACAAATAGAGCTTTCTTTTGGTGGTATTTAACTACTGCTGGGTTTTTTATTTTTTACAGAAAAAAAAAAGGACCAAAAAATGTTGAAAAAAAAATAGTTTTTTTTTTCTGTCAGTAAATTTTGTAACTAAGTAATTTTTCACCTTCACTGATGTGTGCTGATGAGGTGACACTGATGGGCACTGATAGGCTGAACTGGTGGGCATTGATGAGGTGTGACAAGGCTATGTTTACCTACCTCACTTATATGGTTAATGATACCTAACATAAGTGATTAAAACCTTTTATCTATATGAATCAACCCATGCAATTAAGAACAAATGATACCTGTGCGAAAAGTTAATTTATTTAAACTTACTATTGTACAGAATAGAAACTTGTATTAATCCGAGGTTAGTAACTATAACATAAATGATACAAGTTTAAAACAATGATGTTGCTCAGGGCCAGAATCTTTGAGTCTGGGGACAAGAACAGGAGGCTTCTAGCCAGTCTGGTGGCTGACCCCAAATTCCAAACCGTTATACCCACAATACATACTGCTGCAGGGGGGGGGGGCACTTCAAACCCGTCTGGCATCCTTAATGAATTCAAAGATTTTTACGCCTCGTTGTATAGCTCTACCACCTCGCAGATATCCCCTGACCACCTCTTGTATCTCCGTGAACTGACTCTGGCAACCTTGACAGAGGAGGACGTTGCCTCCCTAGAGGCGGAGATCTCAGTGACCAAGATTAAAACGGCAATTCGCTCACTTCCCCCTAACAAGACACCGGGCCCTGATGGGCTCCCGGGAGACTGGTACAAAATGTACATAGCTGACTTAGCCCCACGTCTCCAAAAATGATATGCCCTTAGTTTAGAAGCAGGAAGCCTACCTGACTCAATGTCGCAAGCTCACATAGTACTGATACAAAAGCCAGGGAAGGATGCCTCATACTGTTCAGCATATCGACCCATATCCCTTCTAAATTATGATTTAAAGATACTAACAAAAGTGCTAGCCACCAGGCTGATGGGGATCCTCCCATTCTTAGTAAATATGGATCAAACTGGCTTCATGCCAGGGAAGTCGACGGATGTTAATATTCGTAGGGTGTTCACCCACTTACAAATTCCTCCTACAGAACAGAGTACCAGAGTCTTGGTTACCTTGGACCTTGAAAAGGCATTTGATTCTGTTGCCTGGCCCTACACGGAGGAGGTACTCAAGATATATGGTTTTGGCCCCACTTTTAGAAAATATATTCAGCTCTTATATCAGAAACCGACATGCACAGATTAAACTTGGAGGGGTGTTATCCTCTTCATTCCCTGTGGAGAGAGGCACCCGATAAGGGTGTCCTCTATCCCCCGCCCTTTTCTCCCCGATGGTCGAGACCCTGGCTGTTGCACTACGGTCCTCGGATGCTGTCGGGGGGGGGGGGGGTGGGTGCGGGTCGGATCCCTGGAGGAAAAGATAGCACTTTATGCTGATGATATCCTTTTCCTCCGGGATCCAGGGCCCTCCCTCCGGGCAGCGTTGGAGCTCCTCTCACACTTCGCTGACATGTCAGGACTAAGAGTTAACTGGGACAAATCCCAGATAATGCCAGTGAATCCGTGTGCTACACAGTTAGCAGATCCGTCACTTCCACTTCAATGGGCTGAGAGTATAAAATATCTTGGCATCCATATTTACCCCAGAGTACAGGACTTCTGCAAGCTTAACCTTCTCCCTCTCCTACAAAGTTTTCAAAATAGGTTGAAAGCATGGGCTAACCTCCCCCTCACATTGATTGGAAGGATCAATTTCATTAAAATGAAATTACTACCCCCTCTTCTATATGTAGTACCCCATTCTCCAATGTGGATACCCAAGGCACTTTTTAAGCGGCTGAATTATCACATATCCAGTTTTTTGTGGGGCTCCGGCACCCCTAGTTTCCGATTGTCCATTCTCCAAAGGCCCTGGACCCAGGGGGCCTGGCCTGCCCTAATTTCTTCCTTTATTTTATTGCGGCGATGCTTACCCATGCTCATAACTGGCTCATGTCGGATGCCACCAATGCAGCAGTTGCTTTGGAGGCTGCCGTTGTTCGGTCATTCGAAGCACTGCGGAATATTTTATTTCGGGGTACAAAGGGCTCCACATCCCCTCACTATCTCAATGAAAACGGTGCTTAGAGCATGGTCTAGGGTGGCCGGCCCTCGGGTGGCCGATCCCCAGGTGCGTTCCCCAAATACTCCGCTATGGATTAATCCTTCTTTACCTGAATTCTTTTCCATCCTGGACCCGGTAATATGGTCATCATGGGGTATTTGATATTTACATCATATTTGTGAGAATGGTGCACTGCTGACATTTGACCAACTTAAAGCTAGATTCGACTTACCCAATGTGTACTTCTTCCGGTTCCTGCAGCTCCGCCACGCCTACAGGGCATAGTTCGGGGGCTCTCCCCTGACCCTTTACCAGTCAAACACGGAGTCGCTTCTATGCCAAGAGACATTAATTAAACCATTATCCACAATTTACAAGGCTCTGCAGCCTACCGTACATCACGGTTTGGAGAGATTTTGTGACTTCTCGGTATCGGAGCTGCAGGAGTTGCATGGGGAGGACTGGGAAGATATTTGTGACTCCCCATTTGGACACCTGGTCTCTTCTAGAGAACAGTTGATCCAGTTTAAAATATTACACAAGTTTTATTACACTCCATACAGGCTTCACAAAATATACCCGACTGCACGTCGCAGTGTTGGCGCTGTCGAGCTGACTGCGGGTTTCTTACACATGATCTGGTCATGCCCCGATGTACAGCATTACTGGTCATTAATTACAACCTTCATCACTGAATTGACCACAATTCCTATACCCCACAAGATAGAGATTTGCCTGCTTGGCTTGGTGGATTCTCTTGCCCCTTCAAGGGCAGTTCGTACATTACTAGGATTACATCTCTTCTATGCCAGGAAACTCATCATACTCAAATGGAGGGCTCCCACGTCGGCCCTTACCCTGAATGCCTGTAAATTATTAGTCAACCTTGCACTACCCTTATATAAAGAAAGATACTCTAGTAGAGGATGTCCCCTAAAGTTTCAAAAGGTCTGGAACATATGGCTAGAGTATGAAACGACAACTGTAGAACAAGGAGACCCTGTAGGACTATCGGTCTGATTTGATTTACATATGAGGCGAGGGTTCCTCTGATTGACCCCCCAGGGGTGCATTCTGACTAACCACGCGCCTATAGCCACCCACTTGTAGACTTTTTCTTGGGTGATACCTGTCGTATATCACATATCTATGTAAATTGCTAAGCGTTACACTTATCCTGTTATTTTTAGCAGCAAGCTATGGGGTTGTTTTGTTGTTATTTAACTTGTTTAACTAGTTTAGGCCAGTAGGTAAGGTATGATATGCCTTGCCCAATGTTTTATGCACCTTGAGCCGGGGGAATGCCCAGAGGCTCTGTTATGTAACCTTTCTTTTTCTGATATAAATAAAAAGAATAAAAAAAAAACAACGATGTTACCAATGATACAAAATATTGCTATAATGGTCATACACATGCTATCAAGAGATTGATAATATATTAAGACAAAATCCTACCATAGAAAAAGTTAGGGAAAAAGTAAAGAGAAGAAATATAATACATTACACAGACATTCTTACGTGAGACCATCTTTCATCTAGACTGTGAGATGAAGAGGACTAGCATCCCCAGGCTTTGGTTTTTATGGTGTTTGAATAACCCAGTCCTACCAATCAAAACTCAGGATCACCTCATTGGTTCAGAAGTGGCATTGAATCCTGATTGGCTACTTCGGAAGCCTCCTAAATGTTCACTGGTTCAGAGTTGCCTCAAATTCTGATTGGCTACCCCTGAAGTCTCCTAAATGTTCATGATCAGGTTTTAAACTGCCGGTGCCCCTAGGTCTATGAGTTAATAAACAACCCCCTTTGATCCCCAGCCCAACCAGTTCTAAATGAGCATGTCAACGGCCCCTGGTGAGATGGAGCCTCCACGTCTGCAAAGGCTCTTTACAAACCAGTAATTCAATTAACACCTGAAGACATTCAATATTTCCCGCAAGACAGGAAAAA
This sequence comes from Lithobates septentrionalis, assembly GCA_037952835.1. Taxonomy (NCBI): domain Eukaryota; kingdom Metazoa; phylum Chordata; class Amphibia; order Anura; family Ranidae; genus Lithobates; species Lithobates septentrionalis. The sequence goes on from JBBDGP010003507.1 coordinate 232,971, forward strand.
ATAAGTAAAGTCTTGTAAAAACATATGCATACATCATTATTTAACTTATGTCCTCCGTCAATGATTTTGTACCCCCCCACAAAAGCCCAGAAGCCCCGACCCTTCCCACACCACCACTGCGGCCTCCTCTTCCTTTCTTGAACACGCCGGAACCCATCAAGGTAGACTTGAGACAGCAAAAAAATCCTGGTGCCTTTGATACTTCACATCCGAACCATGAGTGCCTGTACTGCAATGTTTCATCACCCCTCTGCCTTGGAAGAGCGGGACTCCAACACTGCATATCTAGTAACTTGGTAATACAGTGTATTGGTTGCACTGATTGGATATAATCGCGAGACAGCACTTTTCAGCATGGTGAAGGAAAGTTCAGGAGAGTCTTATTCGTTACACATTTGTCTCAAGAGATGACTTGGTTGTCGTTGGTTCTTCAGGTGGTGGTCGGGCGAGCCTCCAGACAGTCGTACATGAATACAAAAAAGAAAGGAGAACGTCAGTGTACAGTTATTGCAGACAGGAGCAGCGGTGTGGCCATTAAGGCTAAATACTTATAAGGGGGGGGGGGGGGGGCATCAATAACAGGGGGGGGAGATAAAACACCACCTCTCACCCACATATAATGCCATTTTAACATCTTTACCCTGGTGATTTGACAGCAAATCAGATCTTCAGCCATGTAAATCGGGTAACAGCAGATTTTATGGTGTCATGATATTTGTATTATGTAAAATTTAGGATAGGGCTTTTCTCACAACCTCATCATCCTCCTGGACAATCATTTCATGACAATGTGATGATGTCAGGACCTGGGACCTCCGCTGTGTCTGGCAATAAATCTTCTCATTGAGCTACCTTAGATGCTGAACAGCACCTTGTCGGATTCTTTGGACAACCCAGCCTTGTGCCTTAATTTCTGCTGAACCTTGAACTCTTTGCTCCTCCCATGAACTTCCTGATTTAAGCCATGTCTCTGCACTTCCAGTTTGCCAGAATATTGAGCTATCTCCAGCCAGTATCTTGCTCCTGTCTTCCCTGCTGCTATCCATATTTGCTACCACTCGTTATCAACCCTTGGCTTGTTCCTCGACTACACTGCCGCCTGATCTCAACCTGTAACTACTCCTTACTGACTTGTAATGTGTAGGTAGGTGGTGTGTGTAAATCTCTTCCCCAGGTAAGAGAGGAACACGCACCTGTGAAAACGTGATTCTTTCGATCAGGCCACCTTCTTCCACTGCTCTGTGGTCCGGTTCTGATGCTCATGTGCCCAATGTAGACACATTTAGCTGTGGACACGGGGCACCATAGGCACCCTGATCGTCCCCCAGCTACGTAGTGCCATACATAAACCGCAATACCCATTTTTCTGCTTTCAACAGATCAGCTTCCGGGACAACATTTTTACTCGCTACCTATTATTTCCTACCACTTCCAGATGACATTGTAAAAAGATAATGATAATCAGTGTTATTCACTTAACCACTTGCCGACCGCCCGCCGTCATTATACGTCGGCTGTTTGAAGAGGAATATCGTTGTTAAGGCAGCAGCTAGCTGCCATAACCCCGGTATCCTCTTCTTCAGTGGGCGGTCGGCTTTCAGATAAAAGTGGTCTCTACGGCAGATTCGCCGCAAGATCACTTTTATCGGTGGCGGGAGAGGGGCCTCCCGCCCCGCTCCGGTTCACTCCGCCACTTACCAGAGCCGTCGGTAGCGGTGGAGGCGATAAGATCCTGTCCCCTCTGTGGTATGGAGCTGAATGAGGGGAAGATGGCCCCTGCTCGGCTCCATACAATTGCATGGCAGAAGCGACATCAAAACGTCACTTCCACCCATAGCTCTTAAAAGGGACATTTTTTTTTTCAAACAACTTTTTTTAATTAATTAATTTTTTATTGCATTTTAATGTAAATATGAAATCTGCGGTCTTTTTGACCCCAGATCTCATATTTAAGAGGTCCTGTCATGCTTTTTTCTATTACAAGGGATGTTTAACATTCTTTGTAATAGGAATAAAAGTGACACTTTTTTTTTTTGTAAAAGAACAGCGTAAAAATAAAAGATAAAAATAAAAATAAAAATAAATAAGAGAAAAATTTTTTTTCAACGCGCCCCGTCCCGCCGAGCTCGCGTGCAGAAGCGAACACACATATGTGAGTAGCGCCCGCATATGAAAATGGTGTTTAAACCACACGTGAGGCCTCACCGCGATCGTTAGAGTGAGAGCAATAATTCTAGCCCTAGACCTTCCCTGTAACTCAAAACATGCAATCTGTAGAATTTTTTAAACATCGCCTATGGAGATTTCTAAGGGTAAAAGTTTGTTGCCATTCCACGAAGGGGGCGCAATTTTGAAGCGTGACATATTGGGTATCAATTTACTCGGCGTAACATTATCTTTCACAATATAAAAAAAAAATTGGCTAACTTTACTGTTGTCTTATTTCTTAATTCAAAAAAGTGTATTTTTTCCAAAAAAAGTGCGCTTGTAAGACTGCTGCGCAAATATGGTGTGACAGAAAGTATTACAATGACCACCATTTTATTCTCTAGGGCGTTAGAAAAAAATATATATGTAATGTTTGGGGGTTCCAAGTAATTTTCTAGCAAAAAAAAAAAAAACGTTTTTAACTTGTAAGCACCAAATCTCAAAACGAGGCTCGGGGCTAAAGTGGTTAACTACTTCTCAGTGGTCATAAAGTTATGGCTGATCGGTGTAAATGGTAGGGTACATTCATGACATTCATTAGAACAAAGGAAGCCACTCGGAATGAGCAAAAAAAATGTAAGCTTTACCATAACCTGAATAAAACGAGAATCTTCAAGACATTTCTACTTACCTTATGCCGCGTACACACGAGCGGACTTTACGGCGGACTTTGCCCGGCGGATTTTTCGACGTACTTTACGACGGACTTTCTGAATGAACGGACTTGCCTACACACAATCCACCAAAGTCCGTCGAATTCGTACGTGATGACGTACGACCGGACTAAAACAAGGAAGTTCATAGCCAGTAGCCAATAGCTGCCCTAGCGTGGCTTTTTGTCCGTCGAACTAGCATACAGACGGCGGACTTTTCGACCGGACTCGATTTCAACGGATAAATTTTAAACAAGTTTCAAATCTAAGTCCGTCCAACTTTTGAGAAAACAAAGTCCGCTGGAGCCCACACACATCGAATTGTCCGACAAAATCCAGTCCGCCGGGCAAAGTCTGCCGTAAAGTCCGCTCGTGTGTACGCGGCATTACAGGTCATTGTAGTTTGAAAACACAGGCATGAGAATAAGAACTGTGAGAAATGCCCTAAGGATTTATCTGTTTTTCTACACCAACAGCATAATAACTGGTCTAATCTTTATCTAAGTCATAAAGCAAACTTAAATCTGCTGTAAATAATTGGTCCATTAACATTTTTCCTGCCATTTCATAAACATTTTGCCCACACATATTAAAATGCACATTTTGTAAATGAAAATACACCTAACCCTCCAAAACATTGAACTTTTTTTTTTTTTTTTAAGATAGATATATACAGTATCTCACAAAAGTGAGTACACCCCTTACATTTTTGTAAATATTTTATTATATCTTTTCATGTGACAACACTGAAGAAATGACACTTTGCTACAATGTAAAGTAGTGAGTGTACAGCTTGTATAACAGTGTAAATTTGCTGTCCCCTCAAAATAACTCAACACACAGCCATTAATGTCTCAACCGCTGGCAACAAAAGTGAGTACACCCCTAAGTGAAAATGTCCAAATTGGACCCAATTAGCCATTTTCCGTCCCCGGTGTCATGTGACTCGTCGTTAGTGCTACAAGGTCTCAGGTGTGAATGGGGAGCAGGTGTGTTAAATTTGGTGTTACCGCTCTCACTCTCTCATACTGGTCACTGGAAGTTCAACATGGCACCTCATGGCAAAGAACTCTCTGAGGATCTGAAAAAAAGAATTGTTGCTCTACATAAAGATGGCCTAGGCTATAAGAAGATTGCCAAGACCCTGAAACTGAGCTGCAGCACGGTGGCCAAGACCATACAGCGGTTTAACAGGACAGGTTCCACTCAGAACAGGCCTCGCCATGGTCAACCAAAGAAGTTGAGTGCACGTGCTCAGCGTCATATCCAGAGGTTGTCTTTGGGAAATAGACGTATGAGTGCTGCCAGCATTGCTGCAGAGGTTGACGGGGTGGGGAGTCAGCCTGTCAGTGCTCAGACCATACATCGCACACTGCATGAAATTGGTCTGCATGGCTGTCGTCCCAGAAGGAAGCCCCTTCTAAAGATGATGCACAAGAAAGCCCGCAAACAGTTTGCTGAAGACAAGCAAACTAAGGACATGGATTACTGGAACCATGTCTGGTGGTCTGATGAGACCAAGATAAACTTATCTGGTTCAAATGGTGTCAAGCGTGTGTGGTGGCACCAGGTGAGGAGTACAAAGACAAGTGTGTCTTGCCTACAGCCAAGCATGGTGGACTGGGCTGCAGGGCAGTATTCCAGCACGATAATGACCCCAAACACACCTCCAAGACAACCACTGCCTTGCTAAAGAAGCCAAGCATGTGTTCAGACCTAAACCCTATTGAGCATCTGTGGGGCATCCTCAAATGGAAGGTGGAGGAGTACAAGGTCTCTAACATCCACCAGCTCTGTGATGTCATCATGGAGGAGTGGAAGAGGACTCCAGTGGCAACCTGTGAAGCTCTGGTGAACTCCATGCCCAAGAGGGTTAAGGCAGTGCTGGAAAATAATGGTGGCCACACAAAAGATTGACACTTTGGGCCCAATTTGGACATTTTCACTTAGGGGTGTACTCACTTTTGTTGCAAGCGGTTTAGACATTAATGGCTGTGTGTTGAGTTATTTTGAGGGGACAGCAAATTTACACTGTTATACAAGCTGTACACTCACTACTTTACATTGTAGCAAAGTGTAATTTCTTCAGTGTTGTCACATGAAAAGATATAATAAAATATTTACAAAAATGTGAGGGGTGTACTTACTTTTGTGAGATACTGTATATTTCTATCTATCAATTCTGGATAACAAAACTAAGTGCCTGAGATAAATTACTAGCAGCAGTGTAAATATCACAAATGATTGATAAATATATAAACCCCAATGAAACAGCACTTTGTGCAAATATTACATAACTAATGTAATACTTGCACACATTATGTGTCTCAAGCAAAAACTGTATATAAAGTGCAAATAGTGTATATGAATAAATACCCACCAATATCATTAAGTATATATATTAAATTGGTTCTAAAGTCAAAAGGTTTTTTTTTTTCCTTAATTCATTCTCTGCATCAAGATAAAAAAAATCTTTCAATAGCACCTCCCCACCAGTTCCCCCTTAAATATTTACCAGTCCATTCTCAAGCCAGCATTGTGCCCGTCTGATGCAGCTCTTCTCTCCTCATCCTGTATTCACTGGAGGTTCTGATGGCAGCAAGAGCCAATGGCTACTGCTGTCAATTAAATCTTATTAAGAGGGAGTGGGGTGCAGGGCAGAGCCGGGCTGTGTGGGGCTAAAGCCCCACACAGCCCGGCTCAGGAACGAGCCCACACATGTGCCCCCATAGCACACAACTTGCTATGGGGCACACTCAGATGAGGAGGAACGGAGAGCGCTCTGCGGGGGACTCCAGAAGAGGAGGTAAGGGACCGCTCTGTGCAGAGCACTTACCTCCAGAAATCTTTTGGATATACCGTATTTATCGGCGTATAACACGCACATTCATTTTAAGAGGGAAGTTTCAGGAAAAAAACTAAAATTTTTAATTTAATTTTTGAAGCAAAATAAGAGTCAGTGCCCATCTGCAGCCTCACAAGTGCCATCAATGCAGCCTCATTAGTCTACATCAATGCAGCCTCTCCATTGCCATCAATGCAGCAGCCTCACCACTGCCATCAGTGCAGCCTGATCGATGCCCATCTGCAGCCTAGAGGGGACAGGGGGGGGGGGGGGCGGGACAAGCGCCGACAGATTACATACAGTGAGAATCTCCTATGATAGACAAAACAATGGTCCAATGGCGGCCCAGGAGACGGGACTTTCTATTACAGAGGCCGCCAAGTAAACAGGAGATTCTCACTGTATGTAGTCTGACGGCACTCATCCCGCCACCCTCCCTGTCCCCTCAGAGGCAGCTAAAATTGAAGTATTGGCGTATAACACGCACACGCTATTTGCACCCGATTTTCATGGTGAAAAAGTGAGTGTTATACGCCAATAAATACAGTATTTATCCAAGTCATCTATAAATAAGCAGTCCCCATGAAAAGAAAATCCTGCTAACAACTTTTTGCAGGGCAACTCTGTAGACCAGCTTTTCAACCACAGGGCCATGCACATGTGAATGGATACCAGGGCGAACTGACAGATTTGTTAAATAGATTCCTTTAAGACATCTATCACAAAACAAAAAGAGCCTAGGGTAACTCCGTTAAACCCTCCCCTTCAGCATGTGACAGGCTCTTTTCAATCAACCGCTTAATGCGATCCTTAAGACTCTGATATACTCCAACGGCTGCCACCGCCGGCTGCATAGAAGGTCCAGCCAAAGAAAAAGAGGCTTTTACCAGCGTCTCCAATCTCTTGTTAGCCAGGTCTTTGAAGATCTGAACATCATCAACTGTGCAAGTTAAATTCTTTTTGAGATAGAAAACTGCCACGGCATGCTCCACTTTATCAAAAATTTTCCCTCCATTGGTTAACATTGGGCAAATCTCTTTGGCGGCACAAACACCCTGCCTAGGTGATGCTTTTCACCATACAAGAGCTCTTCTAAGAGAGGATGCAAGGGAAAAGCAAGAAAACACACAGCTGCGAGCTGCAGCACTCTATTGCACGCCACTGCCCCTAGAGGAGGAACCCCCGAAAGGCACTTCTAGCATCTGAACAGTGGTCCTCTTCTAAAGAGCCCTACTGCTGCAGGGACACGCACTATATCTCGTCGCATGGTCCAGTCTACGCACCGTGTGAGTTTAATTACCACCTTAATCAGCCTCAGAACCCATGTAATCAATATGCGTTTGGTTTTAAAGGGATGAGGTGGTAACCCTAAACCTTTCCTCTTTACAATAACTGCGCAGGGCAGTGGCGTATCCAGGGTATGGCACATATGACAAGTACCATGGGCGCCATATGAAGGGGGCGCTCGTGAGTGACTCTTCTTCCCAGGGCCGGCTTATAGATTCTACACACAATCGCCGGCCGGCCGCCAGCCGCTACATTGCCTTGCAGTCTCGCCAGACAGCTAAATTATAGGCCCAAGACAGAGAGCTGGCCCGTAGCGGCGGCCGCTACATAAATTGCCTTGCAGAGAACGCTGCGGTGCATAGCCTCTGTACTAGTGCGCTGAGGCTGAGTGCGCTCCTCCCCTTGACGTCCCGGGCGTCATGATGTCACCCAGAGGCCGACCCAAAAATCTGGTGGGAAAGGAGCGTGGGCGGCGCTGCTGCAAGAAGGAGGAGGAAGTGCCGTACAAGTACAAGAACAAGTAAGCTCTGCCTCTGCATGGGGCTCGGGAAGTCGGGCAGATAAGTGCAGCTCAGTGTACTGGCTCTGATTGAAGTGGGTTAACTGTTTGGAAAGGAAAAAGGGGCGGACAGGGTGGGGGCTGTCAGTGCCTCCTAGGCCTATCACTACTAGTGCTCATTAGTGCAGCTCATCAGTGCTAGTGCCACCTATCAGTACCAGTGTCACCTATCAGTGCAGCTCATCATTGTCATCCATCGGTGCCACCTGTCAGTGCCAGTGTCATCTATCAGTGCCACCTGGCAGTGCCATCAGTGCAGCTCATCAGTGCCACCTGTCACCTATTAATGCCCATCAGTGCAATATATCAGTATCAGTGCTGCCTATCAGTGCAGCTCATCAGTGCCAATCCATAATTTGTTAATTTAAAGATTAAGGCCTCATGCACACGGACGTTTTTACAGCTGCTTTTTTGAGCTTTTTTGCAGCTTAAAAAGGCCTGTCTATGTTAGTCTATGGCTTCATGCCCACCTAGGCGTTTTTGAGCTGCAAGTGGCATAGGCGTTTTTAAGCTGTAAAAAAAAACCAGGACCAGTGGGTTCTGAGAGACGTTTTTCAGCTGTAAAAACACTGTAACGCTGAAAAACGCTCTAAAACGTCATTCACCAATGTTTTTTAACGTTTTTGATCCATTGAAAAAAAAAAATTTGAAAAAAAAACTGCTAAAAAACGCTAACGCGGAAAAACGCTATTGCAAAAACGCTGAAAAAAGTTTAAAAAAATCACTGCAAAGATACTGGCGTTTTCATAACGTTATTTTAACAGCCTGTGTGCATGAGGCCTAAAGAGCTTGGCTTGTAGTTTTGTTAGCTGTTTTTTTTTTGTTAAGGTTATCTGAAAGATGGGTTTCAAATGTTTTGACAGGCGCCATTTTCACTAGATACGCCTCCGGCGCTGGGTTCCGTATCTGCAGGGTCTAGCGCTGACCGCTCACATTACAGACAATCCCCGCTTAAATATCCACTCCAATCATAGCAGGGCTCCGGTACCATCCATCTTTAGCATCTCAGCTGTAGGAATGGATCCAGACGACCAATCCCCTGATCCCTACCATGGTGGTGGTGGTGGTGGTGGTGGTGGTGGTGGGGGGGGGGGTTATATAGGGGAGCATCCTGTCTGTTTTTTCTGCCAGTGTCCATTCACCTGTAGGTGGTGCATAACCCAAGGTAATCATGATTTATACCTGCTCTGTGTTCCCTGATGTACAAAAAAGAAATACAATACTATAATAATAATAATAAAAAAAATTCCACAAAACAAACCAAAAAAAAAAATTAAGAATCCGCTAACCTTCACAACTGAAGCAGATTTTGTTGTTTTGTGACATCTTTTTATTCATTCTTTTGGAGTAATATTTTACAGTTTTATTATATTATTTTTTCTGTTGTATTCTACTCTTGTGTCCTGAGGATCTCTGCATGCACCAACTGACGCCTTCCCCGTCCAGGCCATTATGGGAGTTCACACATTGGCTGGTTTTTAGTAGATTTCTGCAGGCTGGATATTCCGCATCCCTTCATCACTGTTATAAGGGTTGTTGGCTAACATGTAGCAGAAACACATACTGGCATGTCATTTTACTCATTGATAAACTAGTTTGTTTTTTCTTCTACATTAAGGTCCAACACATTACCCCTGAGGAAGAGGAAGACTCAAAATGCATCACTTGTTGCATTATGAATATGTGGACAAACATGTTATGACATTTAATTACGTGTGGGCAAATAGTGCCTGAGCTCTCTGACTGAGAATTTTATTTATGGGATTTTTTTTAAATGTTGATAATATAGTTACACTATATTACCAAAAGTAGTGGGACACCTGCCTTTACATGCACATGAATTTTAATGGACCTTGTTTGGTCACTTTTGTGCAGTCATGTTGGAACAGGAAGGGGCCATCCCTAAATTGTTCCCACAAAGTTGGGAGCATGAAATTGTCCAAAATGTCTTGGTATGCTGAAGCCTTAAGAGTTCCATTCACAGGAACTAAGGGGCCAAGCCCAACCCCCTGAAAAACAACCCCACGCCATAATCCCCCCTCCACCAAATGATTTGGACCAGTGCACAAAGCAAGGTCCATAAAGATGTGGATGAGCGCGTTTGGGGTGGAGGAACTTGACTGGCCTGCACCTCAACCAGATAAAACATCTTTGGGATGAATTAGAGTGGAGACTGCAAGCCAGGTCTTCTCTTCCAACATCAGTACCTGACCTCACAACTGCACTTCTAGAAGAATGGTCAAATATTCCCATAGACACACTCCTAAACCTTGTGGGCAGCCTTCTCAGAAGAGTTGAAGCTGTTATAGCTGCAAAGGGTGGGCCAACTCAATATTGAACCCTACGGACTAAGACTGGGATGTCATTAAAGTTCATGTGCGTGTAAAGGCAGGCGTCACAATACTTTTGACAATACTTTGTGTTCAGCCTTGACAATTTGTTTTACTTTTGTCATGAAGGGGTTAAATAATGACAAAGTTAAAAAAATAAATAAAATAGTGGCAAAGTTATTGCCAAATAAACAGGTCCATAACGGAAATGTAAAAATTGCTCGGGTCCAAAAGGGGTTTACAGATACTAGAGCTGAAGTGGTTATAATCTTCAGACTTGAGTTAGCACAGGCACATGTCTGTGCAGGAATGGGTTAAAAATAGGAAAGCAAAAAACTTTATTTGAAACCATGAAAACACAAAGCTGAAATGAATTTCATTCTGCTCAGCTAGCCTTAAATGTACACATCCATGCCAAATGTCATAACCAGCAACCCAACATCGCTATCCATTACTGCAGCTTTAAAGCTTCTTGTGCCATCTGCCTGCTCATTGGATTAGAATAGCTAAAGACAGATTAGGATCTCATGCACGTTGGGCGTTTTAAATGCTACATCTACAGGCGGTTTGCATTTTTTTTTCTGCCTCTCAACGCCCCTCTTTGTTAGCCTATGTATCTATGCACCTATAGGTGTTTAAAGGCAAAAAAAAAAAAAAAAAAAAACCCCACTGCCAGTGCGTTCAGGAGCAGCAGTGTTTTGGCAGAAAAAATGTCTCTTACCAAAACGTGTAAACGCGTCTAACCATGTTTAGCCACTTGACCTCCGGAAGATTTACACCCCCCCCCCCCTTCATGACCAGGCCATTTTTTGCCACTGCGTTATTTTAACCGATATTTGCGCGGTCATGCAAGATTGTACACAAATGAATATCATGTAATTTTTTTTTCCCCACAAGCAGAGCTTTCTTTTGGTGGTAAACACTGCTGTGCAAAAAAGGCCGACAATTTTGCAAAAAAAACCCCCCAAAAAAACCAATCATTTTTACTTTCTGCTATAAAACACATCCAATAAAAAAAAAAAAAATTCTATATAAAAACTTTAGGTCAAGATGTATGTTGATTGGTTTGTGCAAAGGTTATAGGAGGTTGTTTACGAAAGACAAATCCACTTTGCACTACAAGTGCAAAGTGCACTTGAAATTGCACTAAAAGTGCACTTGGAAGTGCAGTCGCTGTAGATCCGAGGGGGACATGCAAGAAAAATAAAAAACAGCATTTTTGCTTCCACATGATTGGATAATAAAATCAGCAGAGCTTCCACTCATTTCAGATCTACCCCTCAGATTCCAAGTGCACTTTTAGTGCAAAGTGGATTTGCCTTTCGTAAATAACCCCCATAGTGTCTACAAACTATGGTGTGTGTGTGTGTGTGTATATATATATATCTATATATACACACAGTGGGGACGGAAAGTATTGAGACCCCCTTAAATTTTTCACTCTTTGTTATATTGCAGCCATTTGCTAAAATTATTTAAGTTCATTCATCTTTCCCTCGATTGCAACCAGTCGTCCTGTCCCTGCAGCTGAAAAACACCCCCACAGCATGATGCTGCCACCACCATGCTTCACTGTTGGGACTGTATTGGACAGGTGATGAGCAGTGCCTAGTTTTCTCCACACATACCACTTAGAATTAAGGCCAAAAAGTTCTATCTTGGTCTCATCAGACCAAAGAATCTTATTTCTCACCATCTTGGAGTCCTTAAGGTGTTCTTTTAGCAAACTGCATGCGGGCTTTCATGTGTCTTGCACTGAGGAGAGGCTTCCGTCCGGCCACTCTGCCATAAAGCCCCGACTGCTGGAGGGCTGCAGTGATGGTTGACTTTCTACAACCTTCTCCCAAATCCCGACTGCATCTCTGGAGCTCAGCCACAGTGATCTTTGGGTTCTTCTTTACCTCTCTCACCAAGGCTCTTCTCCCCCGATAGCTCAGTTTGGCCGGACGGCCAGCTCTAGGAAGGGTTCTGGTAGTCTCAAACGTCTTCCATTTAAGGATTATGGAGGCCACTGTGCTCTTAGGAACCTTAAGTGCAGCAGAATTTTTTTTGTAACCTTGGCCAGATGTGTGCCTTGCCACAATTCTGTCTCTGAGCTCTTCAGGCAGTTCCTTTGACCTCATGCTTCTCATTTGCTCTGACATGCACTGTGAGCTGTAAGGTCTTATATAGACAGGTGTGTGGCTTTCCTAATCAAGTCCAATCAGTATAATCAAACACAGCTGGACTCAAATGAAGGTGTAGAACCATCTCAAGGATGATCAGAAGAAATGGACAGCACCTGAGTTAAATATATGAGTGTCACAGCAAAGGGTCTGAATACTTAGGACCGTGTGATATTTCAGTTTTTTTTTTTTAATAAATCTGCAAAAATGTCAACAATCCTGTGTTTTTCTGTCAATATGGGGTGCTGTGTGTACATTGATGAGGAAAAAAAATGAACTTAAAGGATTTTAGCAAATGGCTGCAATATAACAAAGAGTGAAAAATTTAAGGGGGTCTGAATACTTTCCGTCCCCACTGTATACTGGTATTTTTATTTATTTTATACTAGTAATAGCAGCAGTCAGCGACTTATAGCAGGTCTGCGATATTGCGGCACACAATCTGACACTTTCTGGGAACCAGAATACAGGAAATCGCCCCGGGACTTTAAATTAGGCGATTGTGGTTAGTCAACTATATATATATATATATATATATATATATATATATATATATATATATATATATATATATATATATATGGGGCAGGCACGTGCACCACCGGCGTGCCACTTTTGCTGTGACTACTCATTGCAGATGCCGAGCAGCGAGTTCCGGCCTATGAATGTCTGCCGGCACCCGCTGCTCGGCGAGGAGAGACACAGAACAGAGCTCTGGGTATGTAAACCAGGCAAAGCTCTGTCCTGACAGTAGGGATGTGGTGGATTTTGTTTCCTTGCAAAGCAGGAAATAAAATCCAGCACATCCCTTAGTAATAACAGATTTGCTGCTACAGGGTGGCAGTTCTGTGCAGAATCATGTTTATATATACGCGATTCTGCACTTCTGGGTGGGGGCCCGGGTGCACCGCTTTTGCTATTAGTCACAGCAGAAGCTGATCAGCGGGTGCCAGCCAATGGATGTCCGCTGGCACCTGCTGATTGTCGAGAAGAGAGGCTGGACAGAGCTCTGCGTATGTAAACAATGCAGAGCTGCGTCCTGACAGCAGGAATGTGATGGATTTTCTTTCCATGGACTTGGAAACTCGGAGACAGTGAAATAAATGAGATGAATGTGTAATGGTGTGTGAATGGATGAACCAGTGGCTTGGCTATGATTTATGTTGGCATGACAATGTTAATAAATTTTGAGACTGCATTTACTCTGTCGATTGCTAACCACATTCACCTCATTTAAAGTCCCAGGGCAATTTGCTGTATTTTGTTGCATATATTGGGATGGAGGTGTTTTGTGGGTGACACCAGACCTTTTCCCTTTTTAAAATTTTTTTTTTTGTGTGGGAATCAGTGACACTAAAACAGTGATCAGTGCTAAAAAAAATATGCACGGTCACTGTACTAATGACACTGGCTGGGAAGGGGTTAAACATTGAGGGCGATCAAGGGGTTAAATGAGTGCCTAACCAGTATTTTTGTGTAGTACATGTGCTGCTTTCAATAAGGGATGTGATGGATTTTCTTTCCCTGCTATGCAGGGAAAGAAAATCCATCACAGTCCTGCTGTTAGGACGCAGCTCTGCATTGTTTACATACGCAGAGCTCTGTCCAGCCTCTCTTCGACAATCAGCAGGTACCAGCAGGCATCCATTGGCCGGCACCCGCTGATCGGCTTTTGCTGTGACTTATCACAGCAAAAGCGGTGCACCCGGGCCCCCACCCAGAAGTGCAGAATCACGTATATACAAACATGATTCTGCACAGAACTGCCACCCTGTAGCAGCAAATCTGTTATTACTAAGGGATGTGCTGAATTTTATTTCCTGCTTTGCAAGGAAACAAAATCCACCACATCCCTACTGTCAGGACAGAGCTTTGCCTTGTTTACATACCCAGAGCTCTGTTCTGTGTCTCTCCTCGCCGATCAGCAGGTGCCGGCAGACATATAGGCTGGCACTCGGTGCTCGGCGTCTGCAATGAGTAGTCACAGTGTATGTATGTATGTATATATATATGTTATTCTGCACAGAACGGCTGCCCTGTCGGTCGTTAGGTGGTAAAGCACTAGGTGCACCAAGCACTTGGGTGTTCATTCTTTTCAATGGCCAGAATAAATTAATATTCCGGCCAATAAAATGAATACAATCCCAGGCATTTGACACTCCTAAACGTGCCAAAATGTGTTTACAAAAACATGGCTTTAGGTGTGTATTTGAAACTACTTTTCCCCTGCTAGGTGCATGGGGCCTAAAAGATCATCACATTGCTAAAGTCCACCCTGTATGCCCCTGGTCCCACTAAACTCCTCCCCTTCTCTCTCCTGCGGCTCAAAACACAGAAGACTGCCAGCATTGCTTAACCACTTAAGGACTGCCCACCGCATATATACTGCGGGCAGATTGACCCTATTTACACGTACCTCGTTTCGTGCAGGAGACACTCCGGGCGCGGGGCACCCACCGGCCACCCTCGACCGCTCCTCAGAGAGGCAGAACGGGGATCTGCCTATGTAAACAAAGCAGGTACCCGTTCTGTCAGGGGAGTGCAGTGTGATTGTCTGTGATTGTCTGTTCCCAGTGATCAGGAACAGCGATCTCTCTGTACTCCCAGTCAGTCCACCACCCCCCCAGTTAGAAATCCCTCCCTAGGGAACACTTAACCTCTTGATCGCCCCCTATTGTTAACCCCTTCCCTGCCATTGTCATTTATACCGTAATCAGTGGCTATTTTTAGCTCTGATCACTGTAATAATGTCACTGGTCCCAAAAAAAGTTTCAAAAGTGTCCACAGTCCCACTTAAAATCGCTGATCACTGCCATTACTAGTAAAAAAAATTTGCCATAAATCTATCCCCTATTTTGTAGACGCTATAACCAAAACCAATCAATATACGCTTATTGCGATTTTTTTTTTTTTACAAAAATATGTAGACGAATACTAAATGAATAAATAAACTAAATTAATACTAAATTACTAATTTAGCCTAAACTGATGAATACATTTGTTTTTTTACATTTTTTTTTAATTGGATATTTATTATAGCAAAAAGTAAAAAATATTGTTTTTTTTTCCAAAATTGTCGGTCTTTTTTTGTTTATAGCGCAAAAAATAAAAACCCCAGAGGTGATCAAATACCACCAAAAGAAAGCTCTATTTGTGGGAAAAAAAGGACATAAATTTAAATTGGGTACAGCGTCGCACGCCCCTGCAATTTTCAGCTAAAGTAACGCAGTGCCGTAAGGCATAAATGGCCTGGTTATTAACCACCTCAATACAGGGCACTTTCACCCCCTTCCTGCCCAAGCCATTTTTCAGTGCTGTCGCACTTTGAATGACAATTGCGCCGTCATGTTACACTGCACCCTAATGAAATTTTTATAATTTTTTCTCCACAAATAGAGCTTTCTTTTGGTGGTATTTGATCACCTCTGCGTTTTTTATTTTTTGCGCTATAAACAAAAGAAGAGGGACAATTTTGAAAAAACACAATATTTTTTACTTTTTGCTATAATAAATATCCAATTTTTTTTTTTAAACAAATTTTTTCCTCAGTTTAGGCCGATATATATTCTTCTACATATTTTTGGTAAAAAAGAAAATCGCAATAAGCGTATATTGATTGGTTTGCACAAAAGTTATAGCGTCTACAAAATAGGGGACAGATTTATAGCATTTTTATTTATTTATTTATTTTTTACTAGTAATGGCGGCGATCTGCGATTTTTATTGTGACTGCGATATTGCGGCGGACATATCGGACACTTTTGACACATTTTTGGGACCATTCACATTTATACAGTGATCAATGCTATAAAATTGCGTTGATTACTGTGTAAATGTGACTGGCAGGGAAGGGGTGTACACTAGGGGGCGCTCGAGGGGTTAATGTATGGCCTAGGGAGGTGATTCTAACTGTGGGGGGAGGGGACTGGCTGGGGGAGGTGACCGGTGTCCCTATGTACAAGGGACACGCCATCGGTCTCTTCTCCTCTCTGACAGGACGTGGATCTGTGTTTACAGGCACAGATCCACGGTCCTGCTCTGTTATCCGGCAATCGCGGGTGCCCGGCGGACATCGCGGCCGCCGGGCACGCGCACTGGGTCCCGAGCGACGCAGCGGGCACACGCGCGCGCCCCCTAGTGGCTCAGGAGGGCGATCACGTCATATGACGTCCACCCAGAACAAGAGAAGCCTCGTCCCGCCGTCATAGGACGGTGGGCAGTGGCTTAGTGGTTAAGGGGGTAAATCCTTCCGAGGCTAAAGTGGTAAAGTGGAATTTTAGTCAGAAAATTAAGTCCTCCTCGATCACTTCAGGCTGGCCCCTTTTGCAGGTATAGCTATGTAAAACATCAAAAATAAGTGCCGAAATCTAGTAATACACAGTCTCACACTGCTCTGCACATGCTCAGTTGCTCTCTATTTTTGGCATTGTGCCGAAAATCAGAGCCACTAGAGGTCAATCTGCTGACAGTCTAAAGATATACTGCTGCTCAGGGGTTCTGGGCTTCAGCAAAATGGCAGCCTCCAGCAAGAAGAATCAGGAGCAATGCTGGAGGCAATTTATAGCACACACTGATTTTGGTAGCATAATTATTTATGTGGAAATGTAGGTTTCCTGCTAAAGAACATTATTTTTTACCAAGTTGTTATTGGTCTTATGGGTCACACTGGCATTCCTAATGGCAGCCCGATTTCTGCAATGCAGAGGACTGTGGGAAGACATTAAAAAACAAATTACTTACTGGTGGTTATAATGGTCTAAATTGTATCCATCAGATAAAAAGGCATATCATGGCATGATAAGCTCGTCTCTAAATGGTAACAAACTTGTCTCTTTTGCATTGACCACACACCCAACTATAGTATATATAGTACAATCACGAGACACAAGAACGAGTGGAGGCAAAAATTTTTATTCTGGAAACCTCCAGATCTCCACAGTTTGCTCTCCAGAAGCCGCAGCCACAGTGCCTCCAGCCGCACTGACCTGTGATAGAAAAGAAGAAGACAATGAGAATGGGTTACAGAACTTAGTGAAAGAAAAAATGTGGAATGGCAAAAAATATTAAGCCAATCCAATAGTGCAAGCTCATAACAGAATCCTCATTTTCACTCCTGCTAAAGAACTAAGTCATGTTCGGTTTTCTGGGACATGGCAGACTACAAGAATGAGCACTTTCTGTCAAGCAGCATATGAAAACCTGTGTCTGAGTCTTTAAAATGATTATCTCTGATTATCCTGGACAGATATGCTGGAAGCTTAATCCTTTTTGGCTCTCTTTATTCCCAGACCCAGATCCGATTGTAGATTTGTTAAATGAATTCTTTGAACATAATGTGGTAAGTTACGGCAGAGCTGGCAGTGGTGTGGGATGCCTCCAAGGCGTATATGAGAGGACAGTTCATAAAATGCATTCATTTTATCAAAACTAAAATAAAGTCTTGGGAAAACTTTTGTATTATCAGAGCTGCAAAGAACAGAGGCCAATTATATTGCCTATCCCTCAGACGATACAAGAAGGGCATGGTTAGCGTCTAGGGCTGCAACTAACGATTATTTTCATAATCAATTAGTTGGCCGATTATTGTTTCAATTAATCGATTATTCGGTTAAT
Source organism: Lithobates septentrionalis (assembly GCA_037952835.1). Classification (NCBI taxonomy): domain Eukaryota; kingdom Metazoa; phylum Chordata; class Amphibia; order Anura; family Ranidae; genus Lithobates; species Lithobates septentrionalis. The sequence goes on from JBBDGP010003507.1 coordinate 250,631, forward strand.
AACCTTAAAAAAAAAGTGTGGTGTATAGTTTAGTTAATGTGTACAGTTAAAAAAAGGTAATTTATTCTTAAATATCTCTATGCAGTGGTAAAATATAAATAACCAACTATATGGTTAGAGAGCAAAATATCGAATCCACTCTGAGCATAACAGACAGAAGAGATATACTGTATATACTATTAGAGGAGATATACTGTATAAACTATTAGAGGAGATATACTGTATAAACTATTAAAGGGTGAATCTGGTAAATATCAGACTCAGTGATCAAATTTTTCTATTAAAAACAAAAGCAATGTCTTCCTTCAAAAAAAAAAAAAATGTAATTTTAAGAATGTTCGTTCTTTCATTCAGTGAATGTACAAAGATTTTTCGTCTGAATATTCTCGTCTGAAAATTGATCGGAGTGGCCAGCATATGGCTCAGTACACACCTATGCAGTTTGCTTTTCATCTGTTTCTGCAGTGCGTTTTGATTTTTGTGCACGTGATTTTGCTGCAATTTGCATTTTTTTGGCCAATTTGTTGTTGGGCAGATTAAAAAACACATATTGCTGCAAAAATGCATTAAATGCTTTTCTGCAGCTTCTCTATTGAAGTCTATTGAACCAAAAAAGCACTGTTTCGCGTGAACGTGTCCCATAGGAAACCATGTAAATGAACTGTAGTGCGTTTCTGCAAAAAGCACCAAAAAACACATAGATGTGAACCAGGTCTAAGACGTTTAGTAACGTAATGGGGTGAAAAAAACTAAAATTAGCCCTTTATAGTACAAAAAAAAAGCAGATAATCACTACTGTAAGGGGTTTATTTTTTTCAGTGTAGAACTGTGAAAGTAATATTTGCAGTAGCGATTATTTGCTCTTTTTGTACTATAAAGGGCTCATTTTAGTTTTTTTTTAACCCCATTATGTTACTGGCCAATTAATCGATTATGAAAATAGTAATCAATGAATCGATTAGTTGTTTCAGCCCTATTAGCGTCCCAATCCCTTTCACAGCAATTAGCATTACAGCTAGCTGAGAATAAACGTTTCTTCCCAAAACAACAATATTTCGAGGAGGGAGAGAACACTGGTTATTTACAGGCTTTGATTACTAAAACGAAACAGACTGGCTCATATATACAAGCTTTTACAGACCCCCAGGGGCAGTGGCGACTGGTAAAGTTTTAGGATGGAGGGGCGCCAGACCCCGCCCTTCCTTTTTGACCCCTCCCACTTCTCATAAGCCTCACCCCTTATAGAATCCACCCACTCTGTCCCCTGTATTCCACTTGCTTCCACCTATAGTGTCAGGAGTATACAGCTCAGCATCACAGGACAGAGTATATAGGTCAGCCTCACAGATTAGGGTATATAGGTCAGCATTACACATAGGGTATATTAGGTCAGCATTACAGATAGGGTATATAGCACTGACAGCACAGACCCCCCCCCCCCCCCCCGGCACGGGGATTGTGGCACTGACAGCACACACCCCCTGCAGGAGGTCCGGCACTTACCAGGCTGTGGTATCCTCTCCTCCTGTGTCTCCTCCAGTTTGGGCAGCAGGGGCGGCGGAGGTGTCTGCTCCTCATGCTTCCTCCGCTCTTTGTCTCCTCTTCCGTTAAATGCTCGGCATCCAAATAGGATCACTTGGCGCTTTGACCAATCGGGAAACAGGTCTCACTGACCTGCCTCCTGATTGTCGGGGAGGAACTTTAGTGTGAAAAAAACGAAAATTCATTCGCTATGGTCACACAATTGGGTGGGTTCCGGTAGCATTCTCTGCGCCCCCGAGCCCACCCTTTTCCGAAGCCTATTAGAGCCTCTGGCTCTAATCACACGCTTCAAAAAAAAAAACAAACAAAAAAAACAAAACAAAAAAAACACACCCCCACCATAGGAATCCATGCACCCGGCGTCCTGAAAGGGGCCGGGAGCATGGATAGGGGGCCGGCGACCAACGTGCCCTCCATGCACGGACCGCTACTGCCCAAGTGGTCTCCTATTACACCACTCCAGAAATACTTCAAGTTTTCCATGCCTTCTATATAGATGTTTATTCCTCTAAGGTACAACCTTCACAGTCAGACTTTGAGGGGGTTCTTGGACGCCTACCCCATGCCCAGACTTTCTCCCTCGGACTCCGAGATATTAAATGCACCATTGTCTGAGGAGGAAAATCTAAAAGCCCTGGCACAGACACACTGCGGGAGGGCGCCTGGGTCGGACGGTCTCCCGGCTGAGGTATACAAGAAATATGCTCCTCAGCTGGTGCGGATGCTCCTGAAGATGTACAATGAGGCTCTACAAAACGGCAGATTACCCTCCTCTACGAACGAGCAATTATAGTAGTCTTATTGAAACCCGGGAAGGAGGCTATGTCACCTGATTCTTATGAGCCCATCTCTCTACTCACATTTGATGTTAAACCTCTAACCCGAGTTTTGGCAAATAGATTGGCTAAAATTATTCATAAATTAAATTAATAGAGATCAATCGGGATTTATCCCGACCAGATCTACTGCACAAAATCTACGTCGACTGTTCTTAACTATGCAAATAAAAAGGTAGATAATGGAGCTATTTTTTTTATTGGATGCCGCACAGGCGTTCGATAGTGTGGAATGGCCTTATTTGTGGGAGGTGCTTTCACGTTTTGGTCTATGCCCGGTTTTTATTGACTGAATAAACTCTTATATGCAGCTCCGTCGGCTAAACTTAGGATAAATGGGGCGTTAGAGTCCTTTTCATTGCATAGGGGCACACGGCAGGAGTGCCCATCGTCGCCCCTGTTTGCCCTAGCAGTGGAACCACTGGCCACACATGTCAGGGCTTCTACTTCCATCGCAGGATTTTTGAGAGGTCAGCGGAAAGTTATTATATCTTTATATGTGGGGGACACCTTGATATATTTAGGAAACACTGCATAGTCTTTACATGTCATGTCATTAATCACTCAGTGGGTCTCTGGTGGATGGTGGTGTGTAGATGTTAACGCAAGAGGAGAGGAACAACCTGCCGGACAGCCGTCTCGTCATCTCGGAACCAGCATGGAACTCTCCTCTCCTCTTGTGTTAACATCTACACACCACCATCCACCGGGGACCCGCTGAGTGACCACAGTATTATACTGTTATTTGCCTACTGATCTTTATATAAGTTTGAGTAGCCATTTGGCCGATTTTAAATTAAATATACCATTTGCTGCATCTTCTGCTGCACTTAGTTTTTGGCGCACCTTGTTTTTCTCCCATTGTTCATCCAGAGACTGCTTCGCTCCCAAGGGGGCTGCCACTAATGCTGCATACGTATATTTCCTGGACTTTATAGACTTTTAGTTGTTTTATCAGTGTGTTTAGGTACCCTCTCATGCGCAATTCTGTTTTTGTCTTGTTGTACAGTGTTTAAAAAATGTTCAGATGCAACTCAGACGAGGCATCATTATCGTAGAGGAGAAAAGGGGTAGTGGGAAAAGGAGAATGAAACCCTAGAGAGAGGGGGAATGGAAAGAAAACTAACATCAAATCTAACCAACTAGTGTCGAGTATGTCTACAGGGGGTCGTGCAGCAATTGCAAACATGTCTTAAGACATTGTATGGGGACTACATTTAGTTTGTATGGATCTCCGAAGAGTGATACATCCAACCTGACCAAGTATCTTTGAATTTCTCTTGTTGGTCTCTGACTGTGTATCCTCCATTCCGCCTCCATATCCAATCTACCTCCCTTTTCCAGTCCAATAATAAGGGGCACGATGATTGTTTCCAGAATCTGGGGTTCAGGGATTTGGCTGCGTTTAGTAAGTGTGGAGTGACACTCTTTTTATACAATTTAACTGATGAAGGAGCCCCATGAAAAAGAAAATGAACAAGAGAAATGTGCCCCGTTGGTTGCACCCCCTCCAACAACGAGCGTCCGCCGTCAGAAACATCTGAGCCAAGCGGGATGGGGTCCTGTACTATCTAGGAAGAAAGTTATACAATGTTTCTTGGACACGGAAACTAATGGAAGTGGTGTGTGTTAGTCTGATCATCCTTTGAATCTGTGATGGGGTGAAATCCTGTCCAAGCGCTCTCTCCCATTCTCTGATGTAATAGGGGACAGATGTAGATTGTGTGCTAAGCACAAGCTTATATATTTGTGACAGTAGGCGTTTGAATTCTGGGTGATCAACACAAATATTCAAAGGTGGTAAGCGTATTGAGAGGGCATAGTCGGGGCTGTAATTCATTAGGAAAGTCTGCTATTTGGCGATGTCTCCAGGATGCAAAGGGAATAGTCCCGTAGGACAAAGTACCCTGTGGAGCAAATTTGGCACATGCAACTTTCCCGTCAGAGCCCCAGGAGCTAGAGAACCCCAGGTCCTCTCCAGGTGGAAACGGAAAAGAGAAAGACTTCTAAGGGCGCCAAAGGAGACGTTTGGGGAGCATATTGGAGATGTTTGGGGAGCATTTTGGCCGGAGGCATTTAATCGGTCCCATACAGACAAGGAGGCTTGTGTCAATGGGGATGTCCAGTCTGAAAGTCCTCTAGAAGCGTCCGGGATCCAGGGGGCACCTGCAAGATTCCTACCAGCCAATGTCTTGGTAAAAGAAAACAAAAAAAAAAAAAAAACTTTCAAAAGAGATCATCGTTGATCAAGTGAACATCGCTGGACAGAGATGGGGCTCAGGTAAGCATTAGGGGGGCTGCTGAAAACAGAAGGCCTTCTATCTTAATGCATTAAGATAAAAAGCCTTCTGCCTTTACAACTCCTTTAAGACTTTTTACCAACTTTCATGTATTGGTTAAAAACGAAGACTTAAAAGCGGAGTTCCACCCAAAGGTGGAACTTTAATCACTCCTCGCCCCCCTCCTTACATGCCATATGACTTGTAATTTTTTTTTTTTGGGGGGAGGGGTAGTTTTGACAGGTACTTCCTGTCCCACTTCCTCCTTCTGTCGCCTTGGCGACTCCTCATCTCCTTCTAGGGGGCTCCTCCCTCTCTGCAATCTTCTGGGACACGTCACAGGTACCGGAAGATTGCCAGGCAACACGACTCGCGCATGTGCACCCGGCTGTGAAGCCACAAGCGGTCACAGGTGCCCACACTTGCAATGACAGTGCTGCGGAGAGGAGCGAGGCTTCGGTCGACCGCATTACTTGACTGTGGGACAGGTGAGTGTCTGTTTATTAAAAGTCAGCAGCTACACATTTTGTAGCTGCTGACTTTTAATAAACGTACAAATGAGTGGAACTCCGCTTTAAGGGGTTTACAGTGCCTTGAAAAAGTATTTATACCCCTTGAAATTTTCCACATTTTGTCATGTTACAACCAAAAATGTGGAAGTGGAAGGAGAATGATAAATGTTTTTCAAACTTTTTTTTTTACAAATAAATATCTGAAAAGTGTGGTGTGCATTTGTATTCAGCCCCCTTAACTCTGATACACCTAACTATAATCTAGTGGAACCAATTGAGGTTTGTTAGAGAACCTTAGTGAACAAACAGCATCATATAGGCAAAAGGAATACAGCAGACAGGTCAGGGATAAAGTTGTGGAGAAGTTCATGTGTTAGAATGGCCCAGTCAAAGTCCAGACCTAAATCCAATTGAGAATCTGTGGCACGACTTGAAAATTGCTGTTCAAAGACACTCTCCATCCAATCTGACAGAGCTTGGGCTATTTTGCAAAGAAAAATGGACAAAAATGTCACTCTAGATGTGCAAAGCTGGTAGAGACATCCCCAAAAAGACTTGCAGCTGTAATTGCAGTGAAAGGCGGTTCTACAAAGTATTGACTAAGGGGGGCTGAATACAAATGTACACCACACTTTTCACATACTTATTTGTAAAGAATTTAAAAAAACATTTATCATTTTCCTTCCACTTCACAATTATGTGCCACTTTGTGTTGGTCTATCACAAAAAATCCCAATAAAATACATTAAGGTTTTTGGTTGAAACATGACAAGTGGAAAATCTCAAGAGGTGTGAATACTTTTTCAAGGCACTGTATTTTTAAAAAAAAATAAATTGTTGGATGAATTTGACAGGTGTTCGCCCATCCTTACAAAGGTATGGTCACATTTTGCTTAATACAGCGATCGTCAGCTCCATCCAGTGGCCACAACGGGGTATTTTTTTTTGATTGAGGCATTTCAGGAAAAATACCACATTATAGCCACAAGATGGAGCTGACAATCATAGGAAATTACTGTACTAAGCTTAACAGCAGTATTACTTTAAATAGTTAATTTAGGTCAAGCAGGCCCAAACAAATTGTTTCCATTGCTAAGACGTGTCTGCTGTCAGCACTGTATAACACTGTATGTAACATCAGCTACATACAGTATACAGGGCTGTGTCCTGGCAGCGGTACAGGGACTTCCTTCTGCTGATGGAGCAGTGCTGACAGTAGCTGCATTTCTTAGCAATAAAAATAATTTGTTTGGGCTCTTTTGACCCAAATGAACTATTAAAACTAACACAAAACCTGGTGTTAGGCATTATGCATAATAAAGTCTAAATTCATCAAGCATAGGCAAATTCTTGTCACATTCTTCCAATCATTTTTTTTTATATAAATGGACTCCTTAAATATTGTAGCAGACACATTTGCTCATTGCAGGCTCAGCCTCCTGCTTTGCCATGCAACGCAATGCTGAGGCTTTACTTTTTCTCCCTTTTAATAATGTCTGGTGGTCAGATCCAACCGGGTTCATAGCAACAGGCCAAAAGACTAATTGAGCCTTTCATTTCAAAAAGGAACCTGTCATGCCCTAAAAACTGGCTCAGCTAGCAACACCGCTAGAGACAAAGATGGCACTAACTCCATCCCCAGCATTCAACGTTACTGGCTACTGAGGATCTGGCACTGGAATTGTTAGGCAGCGAAGGTGGGGCTTGGGTTATGGTCAAAGACAGGCCGAGTATACAGCCTGGGTCTGCAATCCAGGGGCCCTACAAAAATGCAGGGACTGACTTGAAGATTATCACATGTCCTTGCAGACACTACAGGGTGGCCATACTTCAGCAGCATTTTGAGCTTAGCCAACATTTAGGACCTGCCAGATTCTCATGTAGAGCTGCTAGTCGCAGACATTGACAAACAGATGACAATCCAATATGTTAATGGTTTCCAAAGTAGCATATCCAATATGGAATGTCAATCGAGTGAGAAGAACAAAATATTACAGCGCACACATGCAAAAAAGACATTTACCTCCTGCAGCAAGGCTATTTAAAACACTTAGACATTTTCAAAAAACATTATCAAAAAAGATAGGGATTTGGTCACATATTGCTATATGGTGCTTAAGCCCACTTACTGCGACAAAGTACCGCATGATCAGTGGGTCCTACACTATCTGTAGACTGGGAGATCCTGCTTCTCTGAACAATGGGAGCCATAAACTCCTCTATATGGGAGAACTAAAGGTCTCCACCCATGACACAGGTGGACACTAATGAGAGGTACTTAATGAGGGAGTGGGGTGCTCCAGCCCAAAAGGATTTGGTCAGAATCCAAACAAGATCCTTTTGGGCTGGAGTACCCGACTGCCTCATCAGTGCCTCTCATTAGCGTCCACCTGTGTCATGGGTGGAGACCTTTAGGGTCGGTTCACACTACAACGACTTGGGATCCGACTTGTAAGCCCTCAAGTCGCCCCGAGTCGCTTTACTTTGAGATTTGCATTATAGTCAATGAGAGCATCTTAATTTACACTACTGAAGTCGCTCCGACTTCAGAAAAGGTTCCTGGCACTACTTCAATCCGACTTCTAGGCGACCTATACCCATAGAATTCAATGGAAGTCGCCTCCAAGTCGGATCTCCATCTATATTGAAGCTACTTTACAGGAAAATAAATTAGTTTACCCAGGCAAACCCCTCCCTCCCAGAGAGCTGATTATTCTGTGATTGGCCACAGCCAAAGTCGCCTGTCCTGGAGGCGACTTGAAGTCGCGTTGTAAGCTGCTTAAAGTCGCGCTCAAGTCGCCTTGCAAAGTCGCGTTGAAGTCGCCTTGCAAAGTCGCGCTGAAGTCGTGTTGCCCCTGTGTGAATCGAGGCTTAGTGTATGGCTCCCATGGTTCAGAGAAGCAGGATCTCCCATTCTATAGATAGCGTAGGACCCACTAATCATGGGGTACTTTTTCGCTCCTCCGGTGGATATTTTAAATTAATTGGTTTAAAAAAAAAGAAGAAGAACTTCACAGTGCAGTAAAGTCTTGATATTTATTCAAAGCAGATTTTTTTCACAAGCACATGGCAGAAGTATACACACACACATACAGAACCCTGTGACGTCACCACGCACCAGCTGATAGCTTGAGAACCTAAAGCTGTGTGTATATTTCTGCGATAGGCATGTGAAAAAATTTGCTTTGAATAAATATCAAGACTTTACTGCACTTTGAAGTTCTTCTTCTTCTTTTTTTAAACCAATTAATTTAAAATATCCACAGGAGGAGCCTGTGAAGGGAACAGAAGGAAAAGTCTTTAGATTATCTGGATATCCATTCTGGGAGAGAGCCGCCATCCCTGCCCAGCAGACCAGGTGGAAGTATTTCAACTAAATTGCTGGAGTCATCTGAATGCATGGAGTGGTCGTTTCAATGTGGCGTTCCTGATGAGAGAGAGCCGCTAATCGAATCCCTGGAGCTGATCAGGTGAGGGATTGTTGCAGTGTATGGCTGCCACCAGGCGAGTTTGACCCTTATCATCTGGGGTCCTTCAGTTTCGGTAAGAGGCCATCCATTTGATTATACCTTCACTTTCAAGAGTTGAAATACAGGACCATTGTGCAGTGTGTGGGGCGGCATCATCAGATCTCCTTGTTTCTTTACACTTTGTCAGTTTGTTGCATTTTGGACACTCTTTTGATACGTCTAACATAAACATTTGTGTGGAATATATTTGTTTGGGTTTTTTTTGGGAGGATTATCCTTTCATCATAGACCAATTTAATTTTTAATGTTGTGGAATTTTTTCACATTAGAGATTAATGTAGTATGAGTGGCATCTTTATTCACATATTTGGGTGTATTATTTTGCGCAATGTTCTTTGTGTCTATATAATTTGTCTTAATTATTTCATTTTGTCAGAAGATAGCAGCATTTACTCTAATTTTATTTATTTATTCAATTTTTATTTTTTAATTTCTATTATCTTATCACGTTTTTTTTGCTTACTTTGTTTAAGTATCACATACTAGGGTGGTGGGGTTAGCGCAGATTAATTAATATACAAACATTACAATAATACATATAAATAAGTAACTCTCTAAATTTTCCTTTTGAAACAACAGACTTACGCCATTGACCACGTTGTTCAGTCCCAGTGTGCACAGTGTGCGTGGAGGGTCAGTAGGAATGTGGACCTGGAAGTAGAAAGCACAATGTTGATGGCTAAAGCTGGTCCAGGTAGTTCTTAAAGAGGAACTGCAGTCTGCTCACACAATTTGTAATAAAAAACATCTTTGCCATTCTGAAGCTTCTCTCCAACCACATTGCATATTATTTTATATATACTGTGATTCTGCATTTGCCAAATATACTGCAGAAATCTCCCTCTGCTGAGTCTGGCTGCATCCATTTTAACTGTGGGCAGCTGAAGCTGCTGCCTGTTCACTTCCTGTACACAGACACACACCTCCAGCTTCTGCAGCTCTCATTGGCCCTCGTATGACTCATCCCCCCTCCCTTCCTGGCAAACTCTCAGGAGAGTAAGAGAAAGAGCTGTGCATGATGTCATAGGCCTAGGCTAATGACCAGACAAGAAACAGGAAGTGGGCTGTATAAGGTATTTACTGGCAGAAAAAAAATGTTTTACTATCCAAAGTTAAAAAAACAGGGGGCGGAAGATTTAATAGATAACGATTTTAAAAAATGACTGAAGGTCCACTTTAAAAGAGAAACATTTTTAAGGAACTAGAAACCTCAAAAGCAGCTTCTTGTGATGTCTTCCAATAACTCTGTTAAGCCGCGTACACACAATCGCACATTCTGACAACAAAATCCATGTTTTTTTTCCCAATGGATGTTGGCTCAAACTTGTCTTGCATACACACGGTCACACAAATGTTGTCGGAAATTCCGATCGCCAAGAACGCGGTGATGTACAACACGTATGACGAGCCGAGAAAAATGAAGTTCAATAGCCAGTGCGGCTCTTCTGCTTGATTCCGAGCATGCTTGGAATTTTGTGCGTCGGAATTGTGTACACACGATCTGAATTTACGACAACGGATTTTGTTTTGAAATTCGATAAATTTGAGATCAGATCTCAAATTTTGTTTGTCGGAAATTCCGACGGAAAATGTCCGATGAAGCCTACACACGGTCGGAATTTCCGACAACATGCTCCCATCGAACATTTGTTGTCGGAAAATCCGACCGTGTGTACGCGCGGCATTAGTTTTCAGACTGATGTCTGTCACTTGGTGGAGCCCTTTGCATCACAGGTTCAGTATGGTGCAAGGGGAACCAACCTCTGGCCAAGCTGTGATTAAGGGCTCGTTCACACGAGTGTTATGCCCCGTACACACGGTCGGATTTTCCGACGGAAAATGTGTGATAGGACCTTGTTGTCGGAAATTCCGACCGTGTGTGGGCTCCATCACACATTTTCCATCGGATTTTCCGACACAAAGTTTGAGAGCAGGATATAAAATTTTCCGACAACAAAATCCGTTGTCGGAATTTCCGATCGTGTGTACACAAATCCGACGCACAAAGTGCCACGCATGCTCAGAATAAATAAAGAGATGAAAGCTATTGGCTACTGCCCTGTTTATAGTCCCGACGTACGTGTTTTACGTCACCGCGTTCAGAATGATCGGATTTTCTGACAACTTTGTGTGACTGTGTGTATGCAAGACAAGTTTGAGCCAAAATCCGTCGGAAAAAATCCTAGGATTTTGCTGTCGGAATGTCCGAACCGTGTGTACGGGGCAATACTGTTTTTTCCACACTGGAAGAACACCAGTCACCGCTAGGGCACATAAAAACCAATTGTTTTCTATGTGCCCCCCTTCTCACTGCAAAGCAGCCTGCAGGCGTGGTGCAGTGAGCTGCAATAACATGCAGACATGCTGCATTTTATCACAGCTCCAAAAGGAAGGCATGCATGTCACCGTACAGCAGTGCAATGCACCATGCTGTGCAGTGACATGAATTAAATGTCATTTTGGGCACTTTAAATAAAGCAGAACATTTTTTTTTTTTACGATGTCATGCACTAAAATGCTGCTGCAACTGCTCCCCCACCCCCACCTCAATTTAGCCAAAAATGGACAGCTTCCCACACATTAAAAAGGAGTGTTTGGCCTGCGGGCAGTGCGAATGGGTCTTAGGCCTTCTTTGTCATTCAACTGTTGCTTGCCAAAACTTCTGGCCAGTAGATGCTCTGTCATTTGAAAGTTGAGTGAAAAAGGTATGGCTTAAAGCAACCCTTTGTCAGCCTAAAAATGAAAAAAAAACAAACACAATGTGTTATGTCCTTGCAAAAGAAGACTAATAATAGTTATGTGTTCAGCTGCCATGCCTTCAATCTTCACCTACGGAACAGCTATTCAGTCTAACAGAAAATTCTGCACCCATCACACTTCAAGGTGTGCTGGTTGTCTGGTCCCCCACTTCGCACTGTAGTTCTAGCGGTCGGTCCCTACGCCACTACAGGACATGTACTTTAGACGGTAAAGCTCATCAAAAGGCTGGAGATGCAAGGCACAGGTGGCAGGACAGATAAGTAATAACAGTCTTTTTTATGATGTGACAAAATTTTTTTAACCATGAGTTTGGGCAGGAGTAAAAACTCAATGCAGAACTTGGTCCTAGGATCCAGGGGGTTTTAGGAGACACAGGGATCTGTTTAAAAAAAATACAGTAAAACCTTGGTG